>JAUESE010077481.1:0-14287 GCA_032274725.1 Malacoctenus triangulatus | reverse complement strand
CCCCCCCCCCCCCCCCCCCCCCCCCCCCCCCCCCCCCCCCCCCCCCCCCCCCCCCCCCCCCCCCCCCCCACAGTTTACTCTTATTAACCATGAGGTCACTTTAGCAAAGGTTTTTCAACAATTCGGCCAAGTTTCTGTGACGTTCTATCTGTGGACCACATTCATCAACCTTTCATTTCATGAGCGGATTCGGACCATAAATATGCTGTGAATTATTACGTCTTCATGCTGGGGAGTTTTTGTGAGGCCAGCTTTCAAGCTCTTCAGATTCATTTCTGACTGCTGTGATGACCCAACAGCCTCATCAAGCCCCTTGTTAGAAAGATACCTTTAATAAGACATGAAAATTTTCAAAAGTCACAAGTGAGTTTTATGTCACATCACTGAAACGTGGAACTCAGCTGAGCTTTTGTCAGATGTTATTTCAGGCTTTCAGCATTAAAGATCCACTGAAACAACCCAGAATTCAAGAGAATAGAAAGTCTGAAGGGACTTTTTTTATTAGCAGATTCAGGAGTCATTACACTCTGTTTGAGCTGTCACAATGTCAATACCTGTATCTCCATGAATAAATGACACAAACCCACAAGCTGCTCCCTCACAGACTGCAGTCACACACACCTCTGCCAACACTGCACTGTTTCTAATACAGCAACCATTTGTTTGCACAGCACCAATTAAACTGTGCGACAATACATGTGAAAACGATCCTCTTTTACTGTTATCTGCAAAGAGTTTGCTATTGAAAATTGGCCCTGAATGGGAAACTGAGCAGTATGCATCGCTTCATGCATTAAGCAGCAAAAGTGAATGGGTTAAATTGCCCAGACCTAATGTCTTAGCCACGCCTCTGAATAAACAAGGGCCTTTTATTAAGCTTAAATAGCACTTTGAGGAGTCACACTGAACTGAGCATGTGGGTGAGATAAGTCTTGCATTCATTACTAAATGCCGAAGTTTAAAAAGCTTCGAAGAACCTTGGCTGTTAGTCTGGATTTATGACTCAGTGTTTCAGAAGGAGACGGTC
Source organism: Malacoctenus triangulatus (assembly GCA_032274725.1). Lineage (NCBI taxonomy): Eukaryota > Metazoa > Chordata > Actinopteri > Blenniiformes > Labrisomidae > Malacoctenus > Malacoctenus triangulatus. Next base: position 13,260 of record JAUESE010077481.1, on the reverse strand, counting down.
TGTGTGTGGGTCTCAGAGCTGAGAACAAGACTGAACAAAATTCATTTGTTGTTATCGTGTGAAGGTTGCTGATCAGACAAAAGAAGTGATGGAGAAATTAAAATCTGACACTTTAAGCGATTGTATCAACTCCAGCTCGTATATTTACCTGTGACCCTCGGATATCACTGTGACAGCCCTCAAAAGCTCATTTACACTCCATTTACATCCAGGAACAGGAGGGCACTCAGTGGAGCACAAACTTCCGCCGCACCACACATAAGCGATGCAGCTCATGGAGCTTGTGCTCCATCCTCCATGTGTAGTTGTTGTTAACTATTGAAATGAGGAGGTGATGTAACTGGAAACAAAACAAACAGCGCCCTGCAATGACGAGTCTTCTGATTGGGTCATACAAATCGGCAGGCCCAGGTTGGCATGCTGTGAGATAGCAAGAAGCTGTGAGAGACGCTAGATTGACGCTCTTCATTCAAAGTCTCACATTTATCTTGAGGACTTCATCGATCGCTACTTCTACACCTGCATCATAGAAGACTCCAATGCCACGATCTGTGCCGAGAATCCGTCCAAGCGGAAAAAAGCCAAAAGTGCAACCAACACCGGCGACTTGCTCTCTCCGGACTTGGGCATCCTCCAGTCCATCAACAAAAAGCTGGACATCCTCGGTGAGATGCATCGAGAGATCAAGGACCTGAAGGTAAGTTTGGAGTTCTCTTTCCAACAGATCAGCGATCTGCAGCAGGACAACGCCGAGCTCCGCTCCTCCGTGACGGTGGTGACGGCGGAGATTTGTAAGCTGAGGAAAGAAAACAAAGCAGGGGCGGCTGGCCAATAGAGGGCGCTAGGGCGCTGCCCTCCCAGCCAGTTCACCACAGAAAGCAGAATTTTACAAAGACCTTAAAACTTCATACTTTTTTTTTATTCACAAAGCTGATATATCCACTAAAATTTAAATATGATGATTCGTGATGTTTCAAAGGTACAAACTACTGTTTAAAATGTGTTTTTCCTGCATGTCCACTGTCTGTATGTCTCAAAATCAGCTCTGGGGCAATCAAAAAATCGCCCCGAGAAGGTGGGATTTTGGAACAGATTAGCCAATAGCATAATCATATTGCCCAACGTATGATGTGAATTTATCATATAAGTGTGGCCAAAGTGATTCCAAGAGGGGCGATGATTTTATCGCCCCAAGCCTTAACTAAGCAGTAGACTACACTCAGTGGACACCATTTTTCTACATGACAGCAGCACAATGAGCAGCACTGTGATAAGACCGAGCATTAACTCTGTAAGATGTCTCCTTCAAGAGCCCTTTGAGAGGAGAACTTTGATGGAGAAGCTTCAGGTAAAAGACCTAGGCCCAGATCACCCTTAACTCACCGTCAAACAGCCGGCAAGTGAGAAGGGAAAGCAGTACGTGAGAGGCTTTTCTTGTAACTGGTACACCAGAAAGGCCTGGCTACCTGGATGCAGCTATGCTAACGCCTTGTTTTGTTTTCCATGTCTGCTGTTTAAAACAGCTGGGACAGATCCTGCCTGGACAGTTACAGGAGTGAGGGACATGAAACATCTGTCTGAGGAAATAAAAAAACATGACAACACCAGAGCACACATGGATAACTCCGTGAAGCTAGCCATATTAGGACGGCATCGCTACGCAGCTGGATGACAGTCACAGGTGGATAAAAACCGACATGTTTAATCCAAAATAACGGATTGTGTTAAGTTTTGTAGCGCTTTTGAATTAGCCTTGCGTGGACATGATGAGACAGACTCGTCAGAAAACCCCGGTATTTTTTGGGGGCTGGTAGATTTTGGTGCCTCCCTGGATAATGTACTGGAGGAGCACCTGAAGACGGGGACTGTGTTTTAAGGGACGTTGAAGATGATCCAGAACGAGCTGCTGGACTGCATGTTGTCCTTGGTGAGGAGTTACATTTTGGAGGAAGTGAAGAAAGCTGATTTTGTTGGTATTCAAGCAGACGAGACGACGGACGTTTCCACCCACTGTCAGCTGGTGCTCGTGCTGCGCTACATTGATAGCAGCAGTAACATACAGGAACAGTTTCTGGAGTTTATTAGCATTCAGAATGCATCCGTGGACTCCATCAGCTCAGCGCTCCTGGAGAGGCTGCACACCATCCTCCCAGATGGACAGAAAGCCAAACTTATTGCCCTGGCTTATGACAGGGCTGCTGTAATGAGAGGGGCCACTGGCAATGTACAGCGCAAAATCATGGATGTTTATGAAAATGCCCATTACGTCCACTGCTACACACATCAGCTGAACCTCATCATGCAGCAGGCGACATCCCACATGCCCAGGATTGGCAAGTTTTTTTCCGACCTGGCTGGATTTTCTGCCTCCTTCTTCAGGTCACCAAAGCGAACCGCAGTACTGGATTATGTGGTTTCTCAGAGACTGTCCAGAGCCTCCACAACACGCTGGAACTTCCACAGTCGCACAGTAAACACTGTGTATGAGCACAAAGACGACCTGCTGAAGTGTTTCCAGACCATCAGAGACTCGGGGAACTTTGACAGTCAGAGAGGCAGGGGGCTGTGTGAGGATGCTGGAAGATGAGGCTTTCAGTTTTTTTGTGGCACTATTCTACAGAATCATGCCTCATGATGACATGCTGTTCAACCACCTGCAGAAAAGCCCTTGTCTCGACTCTGTCTGGATTAAAGCTCTTCTACAGCGGTTCAGAGACAGCATGCTCAAGATCAGGTAAATAATTATCTTTAGATTAAGTCAAAGTTCTATTCAGAGTATTTTCTCAATCAAGTCTGTGAAAAAACTCAATTTGTCACACCATCACAGTAAATTATTCTTATAGTGCACTTTTTAGGCCTATAAAGGAAGCTACAGAGATTTGAATGAAATTGTGACAAAGAGAAAACTTTTGAATTTACGATAAAGTCAATGTGTTGTTAATCCAGACTGTTAAAATAATTTAGCTGTTTTACAAAATGTTTAAAATGGATAAAAACATCAGTCATACAAAGTTAATGAATGGAACTTTTCATGTTTGGATCAAGATATCTATCCCCTCTCTGTGTGAGGACAGCGCAGCTAGTCAGCCACTGAAGAGACAGAGGATGCTGGGACCACAAGAACAAAACAGGCTGGCTGTAGAAGTAAGTCATATTTTCTCACCTTTTTTTTTTTTTTTTTTTGGTGGGGGGGGGCGTGAAAAACAAACAAACAAAAAAAGCTAGACTTGGTGCAAGAGATCTTTTCCACTGCAGGCAATTTTGAATAAATGAACTGAATCTTATTTATATTTTCCATTCATTTAATTTGTACTCTTACTTTGATCATATGATGCTGTTTCTGACAGCAATATTGAATATGTGGCTGGGGAATGACTGGTGCTTCTTAAAAATGAAAATGTTACAATTCTAACTTTATTCTAAATATATAAAAGCTCTTCATGTTTTTTCAGGTCTGTGACACCATCCTGGTGCATACTGAGGAACGCTTTGCCTTCACTCAGCATCTTGTCAGTGCAACGCTGCTGCATGGCCATCTCTTTCCTCAACAGTGTGAGCTTTCCTGAAGCAGTGCTTGACATGATGGTGGAGGCTTATCCCATGCTGGACAAGGCCAAGCTCAAAAGAGAGCTGCCCCTCATCTATGAGAACAGTGAATTTAAAACTGTTAGTGGAGCAGTACTTCTGTACCAGTTTTTCATGGAGAACAACCTACTGAACACTTTCTCAGGGACTGTCAGCCTTCTTCAGCTCCTCATGATGACGCCCATGACAACAGCTGAATCTGAGAGGTGTTTCTCCACTCTGAAGAGGATCAAGACCTTCCTGAGAATCTCTATGACACAGGATCGCCTCAATGCTCTGGCTATGCTCTCCATGGAGAAGAAACTTGGGAGAGACATTCCTGACTTTAATAAAAAGTTCATTGAGAGGTTTGCCATGCAGAAGGAGAGGAGAGCAAAGTTCCTCTACAAATGAACAGAGAAACTTTACATAACTCTGATTGCACATAGTTACCCTCAACCACGTTTGTTTAAATTGTTCTTGGATGAATCAAATTATATAATCAGTTCACTTTCCCGATTTTAGTGTCCATTGTTTTGTTTAAATCATTATTACTAAATACAGATGTGTTGTAAATTTCCTGTTAAGAGTTTGAGTAAGATTACAGACTTGAGAATGAAAGATATGCTGGTGTTTACCTTCTTTAGCCTACACCTGCAGCACGTCACGTGTGCTTACTGTCTTATTAGGGCTTGGGGAAAGTATTTAGTTGCACTTTTTTTTTTACCATCATTAGCATTTGATTTGAATTCAGCTTCTTTTTTTTCATTTTAATTCCAAACTTGCGCACACTGCTAGTTTGGTAGTATAGAACAAACACTTGACTTCTATATTTAGCACAGTTCATATTTCAAAACATATTCTGATCAAGTATATTTAATCTGATTTGTATTGGATATTTAATCTAAAATACAGTACTATAAATACAAAAGATTTTCTTTTTAAAGATGTTTTGATATTTGTCATTGTTATAGTATTTTATGATGGAATAAAGTAATTGTTCAATGTAAAACCTTTAAGCGGAAATATCTTTACTCTTTTGGATTAACTCATGTTAACAATCTTTGAAAATTAATGGATGTGACCCAGCACCATCTAAAAAATATCTCGCCAGCCGCCACTGAAACAAAGTCCTCAAAGAAGCCATCCTTGATGTCCAAACGAAAAGTATGCGGGATAACCTCAACTTCTCCGGCATACCCGAAAGCGCCACGGACAATACTGAAACTGAAGTCAGGAAGTTAATGGCCTCTGCTCTCAAGCTGCTGAAGGATACGGTAAGCTCTATCACCTTCCACCGGGTGCACCGCCTTGGAGCCCGGGGGAGAGCGCAGCCCCGTCCGATCATTGCCAAGTTTGAACACTTCAAACAAAAAAATCTCATCGAAAGGAAAGACCGGGAGCTTAAAGGCACGTCATTCTGAATGAATGACTATTTTCCCCAAGAGATCAGTGAGTGACGACACGTCCTGTACCCGATATTAAAGGCTCTAAAAACAAATAATTTAAATGATTTTGTTTCGAGTAAATTTTGGACGGTACCCACTCAGGACACTTGGATTACATTGGACGAGCAGTATGGAGGAATTTTGACAAGTTTTTGTGGACTTTTATGGACTTTTTTGGCTCGGGCCCAGTTGACCTGCATTACTTGAATGTGGGCAGATAACAAGAAACCTCAAAGATCTCCAGCTGCATTTGAGTCATTAAAAAAGTGCTTCAGAGTGTTGTTCAGCATGGTGGTGAGTAGAAATTGAAGGCACATCATTGTTTGGGTGTACTATCCCTTTAATGTCTTCACTTTTATGAATCTTGTTTATATTGTGCCCCCCAGAGTGATGGGTCAACCAGTCACCCGAACAGCATTATCATGCATCTTGATAGTATATCTCACATGGAAGCAGTGTTTGCCTTTCATTAGTAGAAGCATGTTCGACAATGAACCAACCCTTATTATATTCCTCCAGCCTCTGTAAATCACGAGAAACCACACCGTCCAGTCTGCTGACAATAAGCAACACATTTAAATATAAACACACTCTAAGCCTTACACACGTCTACACAACAACAGACATGTACCACTTGCTATGTCATTGATCACCTTTGTGTCCTGGAATGTTCATGGCCTTCACTCGCAGGCAACAAAACTGAGTCGCCATCCTAATCAACAAAAATGTACGGTTTATGTTGAAGAGCATGATTACAGATCTGGAGGGCAGATACATGACTGTTGAAGCAATGCTTTTCGACAAGTTGTATACATTAGTCAACTTCTACGGCCTCAACAATGACGACCCGGCTTTTTTCCCCACACAGTCTTTTCCCAAATTACTGATCTATCTGCTAACTCTACAATTATCATTGGGGGGGACTTCAACTTGGTTTTAAACCCCACACTTGATAGATCAAATTGCTCTAAACATTCACAATCAGCAATAATATTAAATGGTTACATGGGGACGTTTTGAGAATCCAAACCCTACAAAAAAAGAATATACATTTCTTTCACAGTTTCACAAATCGGCCTCAAGAATTGACTTCTTTCTAACAAATAACTCTATTTTACATAAAAGCAATGCAAGCATATGCCCAAACATTATTAGTCATCATGCACCAATTTCCCTCTCTTTACACATTAAGCTGCAACTGAAAACATCCCAAACATGGCGTTATCATGTATCGTTTCTCAAAGACTCAGAGTTCGATCAAATGATTAAAAAAGAAACTATATAGAATCCAATGACCGTCCAGAATGCATCCCCATCTCTGCTATGGGAAATTGGGAAGGCCGTATTAAGAGGCAAAATTATATCCTATCCTATTCCTACAAGAAAAAGCAAGAGCAAGTCGAACAGGACTTAGAAAAAAAAAAAACAACAACAACAAAGCGCTTAACAGAAGAACATACACTTGATCCGAGTGATAAAATATGGTCTGAATTACAAAATGCTCAAATCACTTGATGACATCATATCAAAGACAACTATATATTTATATTACAGCAGCTGAGATACCAAAACTTTCAGTTCAATAATACCTCCAGTAAATTTCTCGCCACCCAGCTTGAGCGTAATAAAGAAAAAACCCTGATAATATCAATACAAGACACAAATGGCAAACACACTGTTGGACTTTCAAGTACCCTTGTTTAGTGTTTGACAGTCAATGTAATTAATTGCTAAGCCACAAATATGTAGATTATAATTATTAATTTTAAATTAAATAATTTCAGGGCACCACCCTGTAAACAGGGATCAATGACCAAACCAATCAGTCTAAAAAGGGGTTTTTAATCAAAGAAATCACTAAATTGAAGAATGATGAAATCAAGCACTGACTGTGCAACCAGCAGTTACCATGACAATGTACACAACAATCACTTGAAGGCTTCTTATTCTATACACAATCTTTGATTACAATGTATCTCATTTACAATACACACACCATAAATAAGCATCAGGTGGAAGTGATTGAAGAGTACCTGAATGCGTGTGTGTGTGTGTGTTTGTGAGTGTGTGTGCGTGCGTGCGTGCGTGCATATGAGTCGGTAAGTGTGAGTGAGCGCGGTGGTAGGTTTGTGTGTGTGTGTGTGTGTGTGTGTGTGTGTGAGCGGGAGGGGGCATGGACAAAGGAGTGTAGACAAAATGTAAACAAAATGGCGGACGTAAACGTAAACAAAATGGCGGACTTGGCTACATCACGGCGCCGCAATGACTGTTCACAGACTTACACCCGGGATGTAAGCGGTGTAGTGGCGTGTGTGTGCGTGTGTGTGTGTGTGTGTGTGTGTGTGTGTGTGTGTATGTGTGTGTGTGTGTGTGTGTGTACATGCATTTGGTACAGAGATGAAAGGAGAAACGCGTAAATTCCAGAGCAATTCCAGAACTTTAGCAAAAACACAATCAACATAAAACACACAGCTGTCAGCACAATGTTCATGCAGCAGAACGACAAAACACAGCTTCCAGCGGCAACAGCTTGCACATCGGTCCTTAGCCCGAACAAACAAAAAGCAAACGAATCAGTCGCGTGCTGCAACTGATGTGCTCCCTGGTTTTGTCAATCCTCTGATGGGAATGTGCGGGGTGGCGGCGTCCTGAAAGGGGGAATGTTGTTGGAAATCTGATTGCAAGATGGCGACCTGCGGCTTGTTGAGCCTGCCTCCCGACATCGTCGGTCCTTCAGGGGGAACGTGCGTATGGTGTCACATCGCTGCCATAAATCGCGAGAGCGCAAAGCTCTCTTCGCGGGTGCTCAAAGCTGTCCCGCTCTCTTCGCAGGCGCGCAATGCTGTCACTACGGGCGCATTTTTCAATCGAGAGAGCGGAAAGCTCTCTACACGGGAGCACGATGAGGCTAATACGCGCTCCCACTACTTTTCTGCGCGCTCTCGCTGTAAATTTCTGCGCTCTCGCTGTGTTCAGTGGGCGTTATTTGTCAGTCTCAGTGGGTGTTTTTGTCAGTTGTGGTCACTCTTCTGATTGATCTGATTGGCTGGATTTTAAGCTCAAATCCAGTCCCACCGCGAGACTTCCTTCTTCTTGCTGATGCAACTTTATCGCACTAAGATCCATCCATCCATCCATCCATCCATCCATCCATCCATCATCTACCGCTTATCCGGAGCCGGGTCGCGGGGGCAGCAGTCTCAGCAGAGATTCCCAGACTTCCCTGTCCCCGGCCGGTGCTTTCTGAGGCCAGCCGGGTGATGTAGTCCCTCCAGCGTGTCCTGGGTCTTCCCTGGGGCCTCCTCCCAGTGGGGCATGCCTGGAACACCTCCCGAAGGAGGCGACCAGGAGGTATCCTCCACAGATGCTCGAGCCACCTCAGCTGGCTCCCTCTCGATGTGGAGGAGCAGTGGTTCTACTTTGAGCTCCTCCCGAGTGGCAGAACTCCTCACCCGATTTCGAAGGGTGCATCCCACAACCCTGCGGAGAAAGCTCATTTCGGCCGCTTGTATCCGAGATCTTGTTCTTTCAGTCATGTCCCAAAGCTCATGACCATAGGTGAGGGTTGGAACATAGATCGACTGGTAAATAGAGAGTTTCGCCTTCTGGCTCAGCTCCTTCTTCACCACGAGGGACCTATACATTGTCCGCATTACTGCAGCCACTGCACCGATCCACCTGTCGACCTCCCGCTCCATTGTACCCTCACTCGTGAACAGGACCCCGAGATACTTAAACTCCTCCACCTGAGGTAGGAACTCATCTCCAACCTGGGGACAAAGATATAGAAACATAAACAAAAACATTGTAGTTTAAACTGATCCGCTCGGGTCAGGGCACGGCCGCCGGTGGCCATCAGTCCTTTGTGCTGCCCGAGTTCCTGCCCGTGGCCTCGGAGTGGGTGTCGTTGGGGACAACAGAGCAGTGTTTGGCTCATGGGGAACGTAACTTAGGACTCAGTCCCTTTCGGGGTTAAATGATGGGCCGGATGTGTTGTCAGCAGTGCCGTCATTTCCTTTGCTGTCAGTTCAGAAGGACTCCCAGGTTTGACATGAGTGCGGTCCCAACAATACATAATCGCCACAAGAAATCTATAACATTTTCTGTAATTATCACCAAAAACTGTACTCAACCACACCGACACCAATCCAAGAGGACATCTAGACATTCCTTGACACTGTAAAACTACCTCAACTGACTGAGAAGCATAAAGCTGTGCTGGAAAGTCTGTTGACATCAGATGAATTACAGGAGGCCTTCAATAAAATGCAACTGGGGAAAGCCCCAGGCCCTGATGGTTTTCCTGTTGAATTCTTAACATATGCGAATCGTGACACGGCAACATCTGGCAGCTGAATCTCATACCCAGTGCACAAAAAAATTCCGGAAATTCATGCACTCCACAAGTGCTTCCCCCCTCGACAGTGACTACCACCAATTCAATAAAACATTTCTGGACAATGCTCGACCCACTGTTCCTAAGAACTGTTTAAGAGGTAAAAGAAACTGGATTTTTTAGCCCTCATATGAACACACCGCCAATTAAGCTGCTATTAAAACCAGATAAAGATCCAACTCAACCCTCCAGCTATCATCCTTTATATCTAATCAATGCTGATAACAAAATAATCTCCAAGGCACTCACCACCAGATTGTAATCAATTATTCCATTAATAATACACAGTGATCACACAGGGTTCATCAAAGGGCGACATTCAACCATCAATGTCAGAAGACTCCTCAATCTAATTTCATAGTCACAGCACAATAAACTCAATGCTATTATTCTCTCTTCAGATGCCGAAAAAGCCTCTGACAAATTCAACTGGTCATTTCTTTTTGCAACTTTAAATAAATTTGGATTCAGAACATCATTCATCCAGTGGATATCATCTCTATACAACTCACCTAAGGCAACTGTAACCACAAATGACATCACATCACAAGCGTTCACTCTGCAGAGAGGCACCAGGCAAGGATGCCCACTTTCATCATTACTTTTCGCAGTCTCGGTTGAATCACTAGCAACAGCAATACGACAGAGCAGCAACATCCAAGGGATCAATACACCATTGTCCGAACACAAAATAAATTTATATGCAGACGATGTCTTACTTTATCTGCAAGAACCTCAATCATCATGACAGCAAACTCTCAACACCATCACCAGATTCTAAAATCTTTCCGACTGCACTATTAATTGGTCAAAATCAACGATTCTGCCACTGGCTGAGAACTTCTGGACTCCTGCAGTCCAACACCCTCATCTGCCCAAATTGGGGCCCTAAGCAAAATGTTATTTGGAGCCCCCCCCCCACCACCACCACCCCCACCCACAGCCCCACACCCTCAAACCGCTACCCATCACATATGTATCAGATATACAAAATGACTGAATTACAACATGCCTCTTAACTTGACAACCTTTACTAACAATAACGAATGTACTTATACAGCATTTTTACTTTGTCTTGGTCACATAAAATAAAAAAATGAAACCTGAATTAAATAAAATAACTTCAACCTGAACTAAATGAATACATTTAAAACTTCAACTTGAAATAAAGACATGAAAAAGAGCAGGATCAACTGGTTGTGCACTTGGAGTAGCACTTGTATGTGTGGAGACGCTGCCTGATGGCCCTGTTGTTGCGCTGGGTGCTGCTGGATCTGTAGAGCTGCTGCTGCTGCTGGATTGCCCAAGTGTTGTGCTGACAAATTTCAGCATTGACCCTGTTATAGTAACAAATCTAGACTAAAAATTCATTCGAGCAGATAAAGATATGTTTTGGTCTAAACTACATCATAAAATTAATTTAAACACTAGCCTTAAAAAAAATCAACAGCAGTTAATACAAATGCTACTACAACAACTACTACTACCATGACTACTACTACTACTACCACTAATAATAATAATAATAATAATAATAATAATAATAATAATAATAATAATAACAATAATAATAATAATAACAATAATAATAATAATAATAATAATAATAATAATAATAATAATAATAATAATAATAATAATCATGATAAAACTACCACTGCTACTTCTACTAGCTATTATTATAGACTATAATACAAAAATACTACTACCATTTGTACTGGCCTGGTAGTACTACTACTATTTCTACAAATATAACAAAAACAACTTGTCTTGCTATCTGTTATTTTTATATTATTGTCATTGTCATTATTGTTGTCATTGTATTATTATTATGCACAGACTACAGTCCTAAGAAAACATTATTCAGGATCAATTAGACTGATATTTTAAACTTTAATTTCAAGTTTGGTTCCCTCTGTAAACACATGCATCAGTTACGCACACACATTTCAATTGGTGCTTTTCTGTAATTTCTCTTCAAAATATTGTTTAAATTGAACCAACAGGGACATAAGGGACTTCCGGATGTGCTTAGCCGTGTGAAGATGTGCGTGTGGAGGCTCCGTGTAAAAGTGGTCATAAAATAGTAATATCACCGTACTTTTTTCAGTTTGGGAGAGCGAATGCATACCTTTTTGCCTTGGGAACTACTAACTGCACTTTCAGGACATCTTAACGCCGAAAATGACTTCCCGATCGACTCGAACTGGAAGAGACAAGCAGCATGTGGCTAGCAACGTAGCCTCATCAGGTAACAAGGACGATGTTAGCCAACCGCAAGCCGACAGCATTCCTCAGTGGGCTAAGGAAATGATGTCCGAGATCAAAAAAGCCAGCATTGGGATCACGAAATATAAAGAGGAGATAGAGACGGAGATTGCGAAGTGTAAGGAGGAAATAGAGAAAGGAAGAAGAGAGGCGAGGAACGAGATGGAAAAATGGACCAGGAGTCTGGAGGAAAGCACAAAAGCCCAGCTCGAGGCCGATTTATTGAAAGAAAAGTTGGATCTAGCAGCAACACTAACGCTGGACCGGGCACACCGAGCACTCGGTGCCATGCGAGATGGAGACAGAGCCCCACCGAGAGCATTCGTGGTGAGATGTTCTTACTATACAGAGAAAGAGGACATACAGAAGAAGGCGAGGGAGATGGAGAGAACACCGGAGGGTCGGAGCAGACAGATTCACATCTTCTCGGACTACACTCAGGAAGTAAACAGTAAGAGGGCAGCCTTCAGAGAAGTGAGAAGCCTCCTACGGACCTGCACGGGGGTCAGATACGAGCTGCGTTATACCCAGCGACTCTGGTGATTACGCTGGAAGGAGGACAGATGAAAGTTTTTGAGAGCCCAAAGGATGCTGTGGATTGTATCAAGAAAGAACTGAGCACCAGCTAAGATGTATGGACAGATTTGACTCTGGCTAAGTAGAACTTACACATGCTTATATCGTTGAATGAATAGGCTAATATAGGCTGGCTATCGCTAACCATTCCTAATATTAGTTACGCAATATTTGGTTTCAGTGTATATTTAAAAGGAAGACATGCATATATCTCTATATATTTGCATATGTATTTACAACACTCACCCTTATTTAGGAGTGGTTGTTATTCTTCATAATATTACTGTTTTACTCTACCCAAGGTCTCAAAGGTCGAACGTTCCCCCTCGACTACTGTTGCCTATGATATCATTATCTGTATGGTATTACTTTTTGTTTTTGTCTCATTACCATACCCTACTCAGGACCTCACTGTTGAGAGCTCCCCCTGGGTGTTTATCCTATTAGGGAAATAAGTCAAATAGGTGATGTTATTTATACCTCTCAATCTAAAAGGGTGCTATGCACGGAGCCGCACACGGTAGGCGGGTGCAGGCGATGGTGGACCGGTTGTGTCACGGCTCGAGCCACAGTGAGGCAGGACCCAATTGCAGATTATCACAAGACAGTTTATGAAACACAAAACGCTGTAGGAGCAGGATAATCCAAGGAAACAAAAATGCAAAAAACCAAAAGATCACCACACGTTCGATTCTGAAAATGCGTTCAAAAAACACGTTTTCGCTCATTTTTCAATGAAATCGTTTCGGAAAAACACGTTTTATTTTTATTTTTTTCATTTTTTAATTTTTTTGTTTCTCTCTTTTCTCTCTCTGACACACACACACACACACACACACACACACACACAAACGTTCGACTCTGAAAACGCTTCAAAAAACACGTTTTCGCTCATTTTTTTTTACCATTTTTACATTTTTTTTGTTTTTCTCCTCTCTCTCTCTCTCTCTCTCTCTCTCTCTCTCTCTCTCTCTCTCTCTCTCTCTCTCTCTCTGTCTCTCTCTCTCT
>JAUESE010077365.1:0-14302 GCA_032274725.1 Malacoctenus triangulatus | reverse complement strand
TCTCAATCAAGTATGAGCAGAGGAATTTTCAACAGGTTTAATCTCACTGATTACTTGTGGCAAGGAAGTTTTGTTTTGACCCGTGTCTGAGTGTGTGGTTGGTTGTTTGTCTGTTAACACGATAAAGCCAAAAGTTCCTAATAGATTGACGAAGCTGGGACACCTATAAGTGCGTGTGTTTGTGTGTGTGTGTGTGTGTGTGTGTGTGTGTGTGTGTGTGTCAAAGTTAACAGGCTTTTTGGTAGAGGTTTGTGTGCTCTTCAAGTGGTTTGCTTGGGTCTTAGTGTTTATCAAACGTCATAATCATCATCATCATCATGACCATGACCATCATCATTATCATGACCATCATCACCATCATCATGATCATGGTGGAAGATGTGAGACATGGACGAGCAGCTTTGTGTGCAGATGGCGGCTCCGACACTGCCAGGGCTCATGGTTTGTTTCCAGCTTCAGACTGAGGATAACACCGTCCGCTCTGGTGTCGCACAGCTCTCAAATGCTGCTTATGTGTTAAGAAAGTTTACGACGAAAATATGTTAATGACTTCAGAGCTTAAGCTAAGCAGGGAAACACACTCACAGACCTTTAAAATACCAACCTGCCACAAAAAGAGTTCGCGGCACACATTTAATTTCTGGCTTGTGAAGATTACTGTCGTGCCCTTTTGCATTTATTCATGAAGTATTTCAAACTTCGGAATCAGAATCAGATTTGTCCAAGTTTTAGTCACATTAAACATGCATGATGGGACGGCTCGTGGTCGTCGGGGGCGCGGCGGCGGCGCCGACGTGTGGGATGAATCCTGAGCAGTCTCCGAAGACGGAGTGAGGCGCGCTGTTGTTAGTGACCTTGCTGCGCTTTGTGAGCTATTGCACAAGCTCAACAGTTTTGACCATCACTCACTGAAGCTGAATCAAGGTAACAAAAAGGCCTTTATATCACTTCCTGTGTGAACAGCTGTAATTTCATGCGGTGACTCAGCGCAGGAAGGACACTCACTTTGGAAGAGGTCTTGAAAAGACTGGACGCACATTCTCTCTGAAAGGTATGTGTGAATCTCAATATTTATTCCTCATTAAAACTGGCCTTTTGCAAAATTGCAAACAGTCAAGCAATTACTGGCCCTTTTCCAGACTTTTAATAAAACATATTTAGGATGTGACTGCTGCAGAAGGAGACGCATCGTTTCGCTAAATGTCGTGTTGTTTGCGAGGTGAAAAAATTACATTTTAATAACAGCAGCTGTTCCACCACTCCTGCACCCCCCCCACACTGTAAACATGAAATGTCTGAATCATATTTTACTGCCTTAAATTCCAGCTCCCACCTGGAAAGTGAAAAGATGCTTGTTTTTAAAAATAGATTTTTTTACGCTTGAGGGAGTGAACTGTCGTGCATTCATAAAACGTTTTGTGGGTTTGTTATCTGTAAGAAAAAAGGCAACTTGACAAAAAAAGGATCTGATTGTTTGTCTTGGATTTTCAATCCAAGGTTTTGAGTAACACACTGAATACAAGAAACAAAATTCATCAATACATTTTACTCCTGTTGCAGTTTTTGTAAACTGCTTTTGGGTTTTTTTGTTAACAATGATAATAAACTCTATGATGTAAAATAAAAGCAGAAGATAACAGAAAATAAACATAATGATGCAGTTCTCTTATTTTGGTGAATGATACCAAAAACCTGCTTTTTGAACATGTGTGAATCAAGTTGCTTTTATGTTTGTCTCTCTGTCTTTTGGCAGGATTTAGATAAAATTCGTAGGATTCGTGACGGCTTGTTAAAATGAAGGAATTTTTCAACATTTGGATAATTCGTTTTCATAAAGGTTTCTGTGTGAGATTGAATGACAAGCAGCTTTTTTGTGGGTTTTCCTGCTTGGTTCAGTGTGTTACTACAGTGAGGATTCAGACGACATTATGTCTTATCCTGAAGAAATAAAAAATAAAACAAAATTCAAGGAGTGTAAATCTTTGTTATTTCAAGTATGACTGAACATCTCAGCTTTCACGCTAACCTGCTTTCTTTTGCCGTAAATCTACATGCAAATCAGGCATCAAGACAACACTTACGCCGGGTGAGCACACTGATCACGCACGAGGAGCAATTCATACATCTGATTACAGAACACGTTGATGCTAATTTAATCAGTGTTTTGTGTTAGTGTGTGACCAGTGTGGAAGGGTGCGAGGCAGGAAACACAGACGCGCTCCCACCTGCCGCAGAACGAACGCCGCGACGTCGGTGGACTCCCAGTAGGAGGCGTGAAAAAGGTGCGGCAGGGCCACCGTGGGGAACGCCGTCAGCACGTCGGGGCAGTAAAGAGCGTAGTCCAGCCTCTTGGAGCCCCACCAGCGACTCGAGACTGAAAAAGGAAAACACATTCGGAGTCCGTCAGAAGTTTCAGAACAGTTCACGAATGAAACACTGAAAAAACATTGTGGGGTGAAACGTGACAGAGTTCAACCCTTGATGAGACTTTTTTCTTGTCCCTTTGCTTTTTTTTGCTGCTGCTTGACCTTCACTGGCTGTCTGGTTAACTTGTACCCTATCCAGTTCACACTTGAGGAGTCATTTCATACTTGAATAACAACTTGTTCTGACAGAGCGTGAACTCAAGTACTCCAAAGGGCAACTCCATAGTGGTGCATCGTAAAACAGTTTTGAGTATTAAACTCTTCAATTCTGAGAATAAACTAAAGAAAATGACGATAATGAAGAAGGTTTGAATAAAAACATCCCCACAGCACCAAAAAAATCCATTTTAAAGAAGCAGTGAATCAATTTAAATGAATGAATATATAACAATATAATAAAAGGTATCTGCTGTAGAGATTTTTTGTAAAGAACAGAGAAATAAACAGTCCGATCAGCAGGACACCTTCACAACTTTATTGTGAAACTTCTTGTATTGTAATTTTTGCACTTTAAAAGCCTGCAATCTTAATAAACATTGGAAACTTGGTTTTTTTTCTAAACATTAAATCAGCAGGTGAAGGATGAAATGAGAATCTGAGGTCAACTGTGAATCCTCGTTAACTCGGATTCACCTGCAGGAGATCGATGAACAATGACAGCGTGGCCTTTCTGACTTCCTTCCCCCCCTTCCCGCCTACACTCACTGTTGGCGATGGCGTTTCCCAGCCTGCCCATGGAGCAGTTGGACATCAGACTGTCCACGCTGGTCACGCTGGCCCTGCGGCCCCCCTCGTCTCCTCCGCTCCCCTCAGGCTGCTGCGACGACGGGCCGCCGTGAGGCTGCTCGCTTTCCAGGAACACGTCCGGTTGGCTGTGGATGCTCTCCGCTGAGGCGGGGGGGGGGACAAGGACAAAGGGAGAGGAAGGAAAAAGGGGAATGTTTTAATCACTCAACAATTGGCTGTTCGAAATCTTTAAATCAATGCTGTAATTTGCCTAATAAGCTTCTGACTGTGTATCGACTTGCACCACCAGCGCTGACTTGGACCACGGGGATTTCCAAGCGGTTGTTCTAACTCTCCTCCTTACGGGCCTGAATCCATTTATTGGTTTTCTATTTGGAATTAGCTTTGAAACTCTTGGCGTCTGGCTCCTGACGAGCACAACCATTTGTCACGATGGTTTCCACACTCTCAGTGAGAAGCGTCTTCGCAGGTGCTTCCTCTTTGTTCCCTGATAATACTGAACACTGGGAAAATGAGGATCTTCCTCGGGGGAGACGTCGTGGAGCTACTTGTTATTCCCGAAAGTCACTACGTGAAGTATATCTCATCAATAATTTAACCGGTGGCGAGCCAAGTGTCTAACTGCTCGGTTCAACAGCACATTTGTCTTGAACCCCACAACACATCTCGAGGACAAAAGGAGACTCCCGCTGAATGTAATATGGCTGCTGCATCACCGTGTCGTCTCCCACAGCCAAACAACAAGCTGAAGAACAAAGCAGTGACAACGCCCCCCCACACACACCATTTTGCCTCCTCAACCTGTACGATGGAAATCTGTTTCCAGTCAAACTCGATGCTCATTTAGCTGTTAGCTGTGCTCTGTGGATCTATTATGAAACAAGGGACGGCTTCACTCATGCCTGAATGGGCTTTTAGTCCACATTTACCCTTCACCGAGATAAAGACTGACCTCCGCGGTGACCTTAAAGACAATCCGTGCTCGCTCGAAACCTCTGACAGGGCTGTAATCTATACATCCGTGTGTTTGTCGCAAACAATGGGGAGTTTCGAAGCACAGGAGGCCCCGCACTTTGGCATAATGTTGTTTACTCGCTCCCATTTACTGTAATGGGAATCAATCCAGCGGGAGGAGATGGAGTGGTTGGAAGGTGCAGCAGGGGCGAGGAGGAGAGAAGATGAGAGCACGAGCGCCGGCTCGCCTGCAAATGTTGCACCGGAGCACAGTGAGTCGGACAGAGGGGACGCCGCTGCAGCATCCACCGTTTACATTCCTCCTCTCACCTCCAAGACAAACATCAGCCAGACAGACGTCGCCTCCTCTCACATATTCAATGCGTACGTGTGCATCCGTCTGGCTTGCAGATCCATAACCGAGCTCCAGTTTGTGTGAGCGTGAGTGAAAGATATGACCCGGAATAATTCGCCCCGGCGTCGGGAAGCAACCGGTTATTGGCAGGTTAACCCTTCCTCTGCTGACTGCCGATACGGCGACAGATACGACCGGCAGCTGCAGACACATGTTGCCTGTTTGGTGTGTGAGCGTTCAGCTGCAGCAGCAGCAGAATACAGATTCACCTCCGCTCTGTCGGGCGTGAGGCAGAATCAGCTGTGGTTAATAAATCCCCACAGTGAAGGCGAGGAACAATTAACATTTAGACTGCAGTGAGATGAAGATGATGATGGAGTCTGACACATGCTCTGTACACATCACACAGACAACAGACGACACGCCATATTTCAAAATTAAAGTTATGGATTCTTTAGTGAATGAGGGAGGACAGACGGTGGTCGCTGGTATGAAAATAGAAAAATAAACAATGTTTAGTTCTGTGTGCTCTTGTAGGACTTGATAAGGTATGAGACTACATATAAAGGATGGGTGTTGTATGTATGATATACACGGACGAAACAGGAAATCATTTTTAAAATATTTCTAAAACACACAGTGATCTTTCAGACGCGGTTTCCAAATACCAATAAATAAACATGATTTAGTTGCTTTGATGTCAGCACGTCTATTCATTTAGCGTTCATTTGGAATTAAAAGTAGCTGCTCATGTGAAATACTGATGTGCGATTAAAATTTGATTAATTATGGATCCCCTAATTAATTAGATTAATTTACTCTTATCAAGCCCCACTGCAAGAAACAAGTCAAAAAATTGCAAATGTTTATTTTACTTAGCAGCTTTCACGTCATTGCCGTCATCAATTGTCCAATCGTACTGCTTGATATTGATTGAGGAGGATTTCCTGGAACAAAACAGTTAAAACTGAATCTCATCAGACACAAAGTCTTCACGGCTGAGTCAGATGATTAAGAGATTAGTTTTGAAGCTAAATCAGGATAAACCTGAACAGTGACCCTGTGCTGAGGAGCAGTGGTCAGATTTCCTGATATTAAAGAGGGTTTCTTTAATCGGAGGGTTTTGACTTTTATGAGATGGGGAACATTTTCACAAGCAACTGAGTTGAACTGATATAGTTTTGGAAACAGCAGCAGAATACTGATTAAATGGCGCTCTTTGTGGTCTTGGACGGATATTGAATATCTTACAAATCCCAATACATTTCCTTTTCTTTCACCAAAATGTGGTTTAAAGCCTGAAGACCTTACCTACAAACACTGCTTGGATCAATCTCAGTAGCTTTACCCGCTTAAAGGATGCACACTCACACTCATTGTGCGCCCCAAGACAGTCACACACTCAACAATCTGTTATCATTAATGAGCCCTGCCCCGAAACCTCTCCAAGGAGTCCGACTCTCCTCCAGCCTCTGGAACATTTGCACGGTCTTCCTTTCACAGCACAATGAGCAGAGGGAAGCAGGGAGAGGGGGAGAGTGAGAGAAGGGGGGAGAGAGAGAGACAGAGAGAGAGCGAGGGAGAGAGAGAGAGAGCGAGAGAGAGAGAGAGAGAGACATAATTTCTAAGGATGTGCGCTGAGGGGTGTGCAGAGAACAGCAATAACGGGGAGAGAGGAGCCATGTGGCACCAAAGACGGACACAAAACCAGAGAAAAAAAGGAGGCCGCTCGTGCATACAAGCAGGTTTGTAAATCTGTGAAGAAAAAGTGGAAAATATCCCAATTTCAAGAAACTGTACAACACACGGCAATCACGTCAAATGACCGGTTTGGGTACGGAGAGATTCAGTGTGCAGCAGGGAGCGTCACACGGGCGATCAGAGCGCCATGACAAAAAAATGTGCTGTGAAATAATCCGGCGACGGGCAGTGATTGCACGGTCGCCTTGAAACGTCTTTTTTTGCCTTCTGTCAAAAGAGAGACTTTTAACGGAGCACTCTTCCCTTCGCCCTCTCACACTCACTAGTGTTTTTAGTCGCCAGTCATTTCACAAGGTGTGAAAGAAAAACACACTCTCATCTTTGCATTATAACACCATTTGCCTTGTAATCAATACGGATAAAAGTGACTGTAATTCCACGAGCACTTGCTGTCTTGGATGATCATATTTCCCTCTGGACTAAAGCTGGAAATCAATAAAAGAGGAGCTCATTCTCTCTATATATGACCAGCATTCATCATTATAAGAGCTCCATTGTTGACGGGTGTTGATGTCGAACTCATACCCACAGGAGCCTGATTTGATTGGCTCCCCGTGCCTTCATAACAACTAATTACCATATTACAAAGCAGGAAATGGCTGGTCTGTGCGGCTGTATCTTCTGCATGTGTCTGTCTCTGCACCTGTCTGCGGTTTACAATTTAACACATAATTTGACAGCATCCAAGCTCGATCAATGGAGCAGTGATGCAGACCCATAATTAAAATCTGGTGGAGCTGCAGGCCCTTGCTGTGTGTGCGTGTGCGCGAGTGTTGGCACATACGTTTTTACACTCTGCCACCTTTGGCTCTAAGATGTGTCAAGCAGCCGTTTTGTGACTGACTGAACATGATTCAATTAATAATAAAATCCAGCGCGAGCTTCCGGTTCACACCAGATTAACAGGCGTGTGTCTGATGGTTCTGGTACACAAGTTTCATCCAAGTAAAACACGTGTTTCAGTGTTAAAAAACAACATTTACACTGTGATTGGATCATGTATAAGAACAACTACAAATCAGAACAATGATCCCTCTGGGAACAGACAATTAAAGCCTCTCACACATAAAGGACCAAACAATACAGCCGTCTCACTGGAGTCAAAGACTGTACTTGTCGTAAATGCAACTTTTCAGTATATATAGTCATATTTTTTCTCAATTTAACATCAAGATACCATCTGATGAGTCTCAAGTCTTAATCTAAAAAGGCCACGAAAAACCCAACAAGTTGCAATCGGTTGGATAATGCATTCATTGATCCTAATTTCCACGGCGATGTCCTTATTAATGAATAGGTTCATTCTTTGTGGCTGGTAGCACATCAGTGATTAGTCCTCGCCCTACTTTCTCTCAGTGTTGTAAGGTGGATAAGCGGCATCACGAGCGAGCCCCCCTGCGTTTCAGAAGTGGGTTAAAATATGCTTGAAATAAATCAATGACTCATTAAGGACGACAGCGCGGCCTTCCAGGGAGATTCCTGCAGCGCTGGGTTACATCCAGCAGAGCGATTTCTCACACATGCTGTCCGATCCTCGGAGGATGCTACGAAGCCCAAGGTAAGCCGGCGTACGTCTGAGGGCTCCAACAGGAAAATAAAGAGTTGCAACGCTTCTCACACACGAGGTCTTTTCCTCGGAGGGCAGCGCGAGGACGAATGTACCACAGCACAGGAAGATGGAGGGCTACAACTTCTCGCGTCACACATTGCCTCTGCAGGCAGAGAGGAGATCCAGGCTTTCTGCGACTCATAGCAAAGCAGACACACCAGAATGCAAATAATTCAAGTCCTACCTATGAGCATCGTGCGTCCGTCTCCCAGAGGGTATCGCTGGTAGCGCGGCACGGCGAACGGGGGCAGTTTGTGGAAGAGCGGCTGCAGCAGAGGCTCCAGTCTGGAGGCCGAAGGGTCCGAGGGGTAAAACAGGTTGAATATCTGGGAGCAGGCAGGGTGAAGCTGGCTCACTGAGGGTCAGAAAACACAGCCGACAGACCACAAGGACAGAGAGAGAGAGAGAAGGAGGGATTACAATTGTAAATGTGAATGTGACCTCAAAAAAGGGAGGAATTTATTCTAATATTATCGAAAGTAAAGTCCGGTGACTTAAGTCTGAAGCTCATGAGACCTTGTTTACTTTCAACACTTCTGAATAAGAGGAAGCCTTTTTTTCCCTTGATTGACTGAATAGGTTAACCTTCAAATGAATTGAGCAATAAAAAAAAGGAGTTTCAACTGACTTGATCCTCGTTGAAGGTTTTTTTTTTATTCACAGCAAAGGGTGGGAGGTGAGTCACATCAGTAATATTCCTACAGTATCAGTCACAACTGGTTATTTTTCAAATATTTTTAAGTGTATTACAATTGAATGGAGAGCTGATGAGAGGAACAAAAAACAACAAAGCACACTTGTCTTTCTGTAAACGGGCGTGGCTGGTTCCTACCCTGGACGGCGGGCAGGACGGTGCGTCTCATGGCCAACACGAGGCCCAGTGGGCAGCCCAGCAGGAAGCAGTCTGACACCTCGAAGTCAAAACGGCCCGGGTTCAACACCAGGCTGGTGCTGCTGCCCCCCCGCACCTCCACACCCTCCTTCATTAAACTGCAACACACCACAGCAACAGAAAATATTGTGTTATGACCTCCGTCAGAGAGGTTATGCGAGCGCCCCCACTTGATGGTTGTTAGAGGGAGTAGTGCTACAAGAAAGGAGAGAATGGGGGTGGGGGGGGTGATTTTGTTTGTGATCGAGTTCTGCAGATATCAAAAATGATGAAAAACATCACTTCTGTTCTTGTTTCATTAAAGGGTTAAACCTGGCAGTTTGTCTCCAGAATGTTCATCGTTGCCATGTGCTTGTTGTTGCCATGTGTTTGTTGTTGCTATGTGCAGTTGCACATCCGGGAGCCCTGTCACTGGAGGGCGCTGTCCTGTGACTGCCTTGTCCCAAAAGCTCGTAGCCTTAGCTGGAGATGCAGTCATACATGACTGATGTTTGGCGCGTCGGAGGTTTGCGCTCTGCCCTCCTCCGGTGGTCGTAACCACGAAACTATGCCACTCCTTTTTTTTTTAACTGCCATGCCAGCAGGCGGGTCCCTGTCAAGCCTACAGATGCTGATCCAAAGCTGCACACTGCGACCACAGCCGGACAATCAACAGTTTGAAGGAGAAGGTTTTACAGCACTGATCATTGATTTGGCAATAAAATTGTAACTACAATTACTGCAGTGCGGTTACATGCTACAGCCAACTGGCCCAGCTGTAACTGACATAAATGTCTCATATATTATGTGTAGTAAAGACTGCTAGAGTGTGTAATAAAAGGCTGTCTTGAGCTATTATGTGAATAGAAATGGACAAGCAGAACGTCACACTGGCCTTGATTTTTAGCCTTTTTGGCATTGAAATAATGCAAATAATGCATCAAACATAAAACAGATGATTAGATTGGATAATAAAGTGAGATGTATGTCAGGTGGAGGAAATTTGTAGTGAGATTCTGACCCCCACTGCATAAAGCTCAAAATACGGTGAATATTCCAAATTCAAACGTTGAAGTAAAGCATGACTGCAACTCTTACACAACAGCAGGAGAGTTAAAAGTAGCGTACATGTCCTTTCATGCTCTCTCTTAGTCAGTATTGAAGCATTCAATATTACTAAATGTTGCTATGAACAACTGCTGGGATTCATTAGAAAGTATCGTCTTACACATTATGAGCTGTGCGCTTTTAATTGGACAGTGGATACCTTGCAGGCTTGTTATTACATTGCATCTGAGCATCATACCTGTTCCACTCGTAACAGCCTAATTTATATTTTTAATAGGTCTTCATCACATTTATGCACCATTCGGCTCTCATAACATTTCAAATGGCATTCTGGGATAAAAATCTAACTGCATCATTAACATGCAGTCATTGGAGGAATCCTCCCCACTGGTTTTGCACAAATCACACTCTCGTTTTGTAATTCATGCAAGTTGATTCAGATCAAGAAGCAAGCAATTTGGATTTTTTTCCCCATTGTGTCACTCATTTTTTGTTGAGTAAATATTTACATCAAAATTGTGTTTTGGATGAAATTTTTTAATTAGCTCCACTCGACAAATGAGAAGAAGATGATCAAGTGAAGTGGCTCCCTATGATGCATCACATTTTAAACAGCAGCCTCCTCTGTGATGAGCAGGCTGAAGCTGGTGTCTTGACCCCAGTGAGTCAGTGGCCCCCCTTTGCTTTGTCCTGGTTCCTTTGTGAGCTGCCTTGTTTTAACATTCAGGGGTCGTTGTCAGCGCCGGGCCTCTATGACTCAGCCTGAGAAGCTCTTCGCTCAGCGCTCACAGGTTACATCACACCAACCTCCCGCCGCCAAATGACGAGATCCACCCCCCCCCCCCCCGCTTTACTGGCGAGCCAACATTTCCTCATTAATTCCCACACAGGGAGGAAGGATTAACCAACAATCTCCGCGCACATTTGGAAGCTAAATCAATCGTGTTTTGATTGCTTTCTGCTTCTATTTTAAGGCTTCATTTTCTTTTTTCATAACATTTTTCACTTCTTCACTCATCCACCTGTTCGGCATTGAATATTTATCACTGCAGATTGAATCCTGGTCATTGTGCACACATACCAGGCTTCAGGAATGTGATATCTGTGCGTGAGTCAGAGGATTATTTAATATATAAACAGTTTGGTATGAATAACCCATTAAGACTTGAGGCAACATTTCAATCACATTTGTGTCTTTATCTTTCTCCAGGAGAATGCAACATGACTTTTCCGTCACACTTTTGCACGCACATAGCACGTCATAAAATATCAAAAAATGGCATGGCTGCGTAGTCATGATGATCAACCAATAGGACACAAATCTGTTCACATTGCTGCAGCTTTCAGGTGTGCATGCATGAGCAGTAACCAAGCCATCCTTTCACTTTAATCACTCGTTTAATGTTGCAATATGTGTCTCGAAGTTCTTGTTCTAGCTGTAGTGATTTATTTCACTTCAAACTGAAACAATATGTCAAATCTGTGCGTAGTCGTCGGAGAAAATTTACACAAGAATGGCAACTGACTTTCAGGCCCAGAGCAGAGCAAGGCGGATGAAGAAACACTCCAACCATCTGATGGGAGGATTATTGTCTTGAGGAAGAGAAGATTTAATAAGCCTTCCTCGTGACTGGGAGCATCCGCTGAGATGTGTGGGAGAAGGGAGCACACACACGGGGGAGCAGGGAGGGAGGGGGGGGGGGGGGTTACCCTCTGCTGGGCCAGAGTTTGGCATAATCATGGCTGTAACTCCAACTGAGGAGTGAGAGGTGCTCTGACAAGACTGCATGCAGGGACGGATTATGATCAAATACTCCAGAAAGACCAGCAGAAGGAACTGCTGATGTTTGTGTGAAATTGCACGGTTCTCAGTGTTTTGTTCTTCGTGGTGCTTCATATTCAACGTCATCAGGCTCGATGCATGAGGAGTGGATTAACAGCCTGACTGAGTGGACCACGGAATGTTTGTGTTTGAATGCGCGCACATAGCCTCTGTCTACCCAGAGTAATTCAGACAAACAAATGTCTCTCGTCTTCTTAGACACCAAAAAAAAGCATCGTATACAGACAAATTATACATAGAAACGTAGGCATTTTTGTTGTCTATCTGACAGCGGTACATTTAGATCTGTGGGCCAAATGGTTCTCTCTAAAATCCCGTCTGTCTACAGAGTGGTACCTCTCAATCTCTCATTGGCTGCCATTCATTTGCAGGTGTGATTTTCTTTCAGTTAGAAACTGAGCTGGAGACAATCTAACTAACCTCCAAACTCAGATGTACAACATCAGAGACACACGGAGGAAAACACAAATTAGAAGAACGAGTGGATCTCACTCACAGGGAAAAAAGTTTTAGGCGGTGACAATCAGTTTTTTTGCTGCTCCTTGTTGTTTGGAGGTGTCATTTGAGGGTTTTTTTTAATGATCTGTGCAACAGCGGTTGACAGTGATGAAAAAACTCCCGGTTGTCATGGTGACGGTGTTGCTTTGAAGACTGTGTTGCTTTGATGACTGTGTTGGTTTGATGATGATTTTGCTTCGATGAAATGCCGATACAGTGACGAAAGAAAACAATAGCCCTAACCTAAAAATCACGTCATTATAAATTTACACTGAGTTTCATATATCAGCTCGGCGTGACAGATCATTGAGTGTTTTGTATATTTTCTACAAAATCGAGACATGGCGAGTAAAAGTCATAGAAGAAAGACGGATTTCGACTGGGAAAGAATTAATCAGGAGCCAACCATCGAGCGTTTAAGGAGAGCTTCTGCTCCTGCTGCTTTAGTGCACCAGCTGCCGCTCCACTCCAGCCCAAATGGGTCAAAGCAGGGTGGTGCCGCAAGAAGATGCTGGACTGCAATCAAGAGGAGAATCGAGTCAACCTCAGGGTTTCTCGGCTCAATTAGCAGTTGCACTTGGAAGTTTTGTTGTGTTGGTCTCAACATCTTTGTTTTTCTTATTGCTATTTGGTTGTCTTGCTTACCGCCAAGAACAGAAAGCAGCCCTGTCCAATCTAGAGCCATAGATTGGAACCCTCCTGTGGTGAAACCACCCACAGAAATGGAACTTCTGCTGGAGAAGCTGCAACTGTCATTAAAGGAGACGACAGCCAAGCTTGCAGTTGTAAATGCAAAAAGCTGGCTGCGCCTGGAGCAAAAAATTGCAGCAGATTTGGCCAAAAGTGAGAGGTCCAGAAATGAAGCCGTTAAAAATCTCAAGGACAATATAGATCTTTTGGAGGCACGCATGAAAAACTTTGAAGTCATGCTAAATGCCAGATCTGACGGTGGACGTCGTTTGGCAGACAAAATGAAAGATTTTGCTATGCATGCCACTGTAATTAAGAAGAGGTGCTCAAACACTTATTATGTTCAGGAACCTCTTCTGACCCTGTTTGGGTTAACCTTGTGGAGGAAATACGAGGGTCCTCACATGGCCATCCAGGGACAATCGGAGCTTCTCCCAGGTGAATGCTGGGCTTTCCCTGGGCAGCAAGGCACACTGGCCATCGACCTGGGAGGCCCTGTGAAGATTGGATTCGTGACTTTGGACCACTTACCCATCGACGAGTCCCCCATGAGTGAGATAGACTCTGCACCCAAAGACTTTCAAGTCTATGGGATGGTGTACATCTCAGATGAGGCCACACATCTGGGCACCTTCACCTACGAACGGGGTGGGAACCCAACGCAGACATTTCGGCTGTCTAACCCGGATGGAGTCGCCTACCAGATTGTGGAACTGCGGGTTCTCACAAACTGGGGTCAGGCAAGTCACACACGCCTTTACCGTCTACGTGTGCACGCTTAAACAAGTGGCACCCAGTAAAGGCAGTGTAATTAAAAAAAAAAAAAAACAAATCTCCTAAATAAGTTCAACTACAGTTGCAGGAAAAGCTTTTGTCCTTCTTGCGGCACCACCCTGGTGCCGCAAGAAGATGCTGGACTGCAATCAAGAGGAGAATCGAGTCAACCTCAGGGTTTCTCGGCTCAATTAGCAGTTGCACTTGGAAGTTTTGTTGTGTTGGTCTGCTTTCTGTTCTTGGTGGTAACACCAAGAACAGAAAGCAGCCCTGTCCAATCTAGAGCCATAGATTGGAACTCTCCTGTGGTGACTCCAGATTGTGGAACTGCGGGTTCTCACAAACTGGGGTCAGGCAAGTCACACATGCCTTTACCGTCTACGTGTGCACGCTAAAACAAGCGGCACCCAGTAAAGGCAGTGTAATTAAAAAAAAAAGAAAACAAAAAACAAACAAAAAAAATCAATAATAACCAAAAAAAAACCACACAAAAAAACAACAAAAAAAAACCAAAAAAACAAAACAAAAAAAAAAAACCACACAAAAAAACAAAACAAAAAACAAAACAAAAAAACAAAACAAAAAATTCTACGACGACTATGCACACACACACACACACACACACACACACACACGTACGTGTGTGTGTGTGTGTGTGTGTGTGTGTGTGTGTGTGTGTGTGTGTGTGTGTGTGTGTGTGTGTGTG
>JAUESE010077116.1:0-12500 GCA_032274725.1 Malacoctenus triangulatus | reverse complement strand
AACAAGATGAAGGCAAGAAAGGCCATGGGCCCCGATGGCATCAGCTCCAGACTCCTGAGGGACTGTGCAGACCAGCTCTGTCATGTGCTTCTACATATTTACAACCTGAGCCTGAGTCTGGAGAGGGTCCCATCGCTGTGGAAGACTTCCTCTGTTGCTCTTGTCCTGAAGACGAATTTACATACACTTGTAAGGAACATAATGTCGTGGCTCTCTTGAGTTTCCAGTTATTTCTACAACTCGATTTTTTCTCTGATAGAGTGATTGGAACAGATACTTCTTTGCCCCATAAAACATTCATGAAGTTTTTTTTATGACTTTATTATGGTTTAACAGAAAAAGAGACAAAGTCTGCTGGGTCAAAAATATATGCAAAGTGATTCAACGATTGAATGACATCATGTGACCTGCCAGGAAGAGGTGCAACTAATTGGAAGTTCTAAAGAAGATATCTGTTGAGACCATGAGAGCTTCTGCATTCTTGTCAAAAGTGCAGTTTTAAGGCACAATTTCTTTGGAATTGTTTTATGCTTTTCCTGAAACACATTCGGAGAATATCTAAAAAGTAAGTACATCCATACCTTGAACACAAAATATGTTGACTTCAGGTTTTCAAAACACTTCGATATAAACATGTTGTTTGACCATCGTGTAGACTACTCCTTTTACTTGGCCAAGCTTTGGTTATTTTTATTGCTGGAATGTACTTTTGCAGGTGACGTTGAGCAGGGCAGACATCCCAGCATGGCACCACTGCAATCCATTTGCATTCAGCACTGTGGCCTTCCTTGGTTTGCTGAATCTGTAAGTATTGGACAGAGTCCAAATGTGAGACTATTAACTTTCTGCTCATACTTGATCGTGCTCAACAGAACAATACATTCTTTTGGTAAAAAAAAACAAACGAGAACAATAACAACGATCACACAAACCACACATCACTATTCAGGCTTCTCAAACATTGCTGGAGTCATTTTCCTCAGCTAATGCATTCAAACATTAAAATTGTAACAGCAGAAATTGTAACATAGCAGTCATTTATATTTCATATTGACTGTTTCAGATCTTTCTCTGTGTTTGATGGATGTCTACTGCACACAAAAGGAAATACTTGTGTTTATCAGCAGAAATATATATTTTTTGTGTTGCACTAAAATGGGCTGCTCAAGAGTAAGGCTTTTTTTTTTATTTAAGTAAACCACAGTTCCACCCACCATGTGGTAATTGCATCTCCATTCAGTCAGAGTGGAGCAGAAAGCAGCCTTACAGATGGAGCACTTCCTTCAGCTCACGTGACACAACTCATCAGGCTCTCAAACATCAGAAACACAATAATTTAACCAAACTTGCCTTTTTGAAAGGAATCAAAGTTTTCATCTTACATGTTAGATTTTAAGATGAACCAACCTTTGTCCATTGAATGGAGTTCTGATGAGTTAACAGAGTTTGGCAGAAGCCTTCACTTACATTTTCAACCCCAGTTATCACTACTGAACCAGATGATGGTGACCGAGACAACAGAAGTTTGATTGCTTTGTTTTGTGTGTGTGTGTGTGTGTGTGTGTGTGTGTGTGTGTGTGTGTGTGTGTGTGTGTGTGTGTGTCCAAGGTGTACTCTGCTTTTGCCCAATGTCAGCTGGAATCAGCTCCAGCACCTCACTGTGACCCATAAATACAATTAGATGTGCAGAAAATGAGTGAGTGGTGGCGGGTGTGATTTGATCAAATTAAGTATCAAATGACAACTACTGAACTTTGGAAATACTGATGGAAATGTTCTTGTTTTTTGGGGGATTCACACAGAGCCAAGCTGTCAAGTTTTTTTTTTTTTCTCTTGGGTTTTTTGTGAACTAATTTTGCGAGCTACAAACTGTTAAACTAGCTCAAGCTTGGCAAAAGGCATGGCAGGCTATGGTCGCGGAGCCAGTTCTTCACTGGACAGAGAGAAATGGAGAATCGCAGTGACAGACAATTTATGGCAATTAGTTTACCTTAAAGGGATTCTTACCGATCTTGCACGGCGCACATCAGCCAAGCTTTCCTTCTCCCTCGTAAGTCCTGCCCCCCTTCTAAGTTCTACACACACACCTACGGCAGACTCCTTTTGTTTTCAGATAAAAAACTAACTCTCCACATACATAATAGATGCTGGGGCACAATGCTCTGTTGATATTTTCATATATAATAAACGCAGCCACAGTTGGCTTGGGGACGCGGTGGCTAACAGCAACAGAGCACCGACGCTTTGTGGTGCTGTCGCAACTCTATTCAAGCCGTCAGAGATCCCATCCATAAACTGTTTAGCTGGGAGTGACAAGAAGACAGGAGACCCACATGTGTTATCTTTACAGAGGCTTCAAATAAGTAGACGAGGCATGTCATGTAAACTTCAGATTGTTTACTCTGAACTCGCAGCATACACGGATAGTACAGCGTTACCCCATGGCTACACTACACGCACCGTCGCGGCCTCTGCTGCTTCCTATTGCTGTTGCATGCTGGGTATTGTAGTCCTCATCTTGTTACACATGTAACACTACCCCAGATATTTCTTTCTATGGATCTGTAAAGAACATCGTTACAGATTATTTTAGGGATCAGGGGAGCATGAATGCAATCACACTGTAAAAAATCGAAATCTTACCAAGCATATTTGTCCCATTTCTTGTCAAAATATCTCAATGCACTTTAATTAAATAAGATACAATTGCAAAACAGGTACAATTTTAGCAAGATATAGGGACTTCTTTTAAGACAATATGACTTGAATAAAGCCAATTTTCACTTGTTCCATTGGCAGATATTTTTGCTAATTTCAAGCAAAAACGTGCTTATTTCAAGCAAAAATATCTGCCAATGGAACAAGTGAAAATTGGCTTTATTCAAGTTAAATTGTCTTAAAACAAATCCCTATATCTTGCTAAAATGGTCCCTGTTTGGCACTTGTGTCTTATTTTAAGTATTTTAAGAAATTTTGACTAAAAATGAGGCAAATAGGCTTGGTAAGATTTAGATTTTTTTACAGTGCAGACACTTACTGTAACAAATGCTTGTGTTTAGCAGAAGATGTAGCCGCTCATGTTATCCATTCATGTTAACCAATCGTGTTAGCCGCTGTTTACATCAAGTTGTTCACCAGAACACGACTTACTTCTCTCAGCTAAAACTTTTCCTACAGGTGCCATATTTTCATGTCAGCCCAGCCAGCTGTGAAACATCGATAGTCATCCCTGCTTGTGAAAGCTTTCTTTCTCCCATGTATGAAGACAGGTTCTTGTGTATCTGATGAATGTAGTCAATGTCAGCTGTGTGAAAACTTCAGCAGGGACTCTGTCTGGAAAGCCCCCAATTAAAGAGATTTTTTTTTTTGTCCGTTGAATCATTTAGGGCTCAGGGATTAAAATTATAAATATACATCAAGTTGTCGCTTTACTGCGGCTTAGTGTTCAATAGTCCTCTTTCGTTCCGGCAGCTGGCCTTGGTCGCTCATTTTAGGTTGTTTTGTTTGTTTTTTCCCTCAAACCTATGAAAGCTGTTTCTACTGCGCTCAGAGGCTGGAGTGGAGACAGCGCTAGGTGACTGGAGGGGGGGGGGGTTGACAGGGTGACGGATAATTGACACAAATCTCGAACAATCCTTCGATTCGGGCCGAATCGTATGACTGGTCTGATTTTTATCAGAAAAACATGAATATTTAATAAAAGGAACATTTTTGTGTTCCAGCACTTGGTGCATTCCGCTTGGATTTTATTCCCATGTCTGTTCGGACAATTTTGAAATTACAATTAAAAAAAGTATACAGTTGGAACAGAGGTAAGTATGCCCGTTAAAGAAACAAGCTGGATCACCACACGCATTGAGGAACTGTAAGCTTCCTGCAGAAAGAGTGAAAAACAATAGATCCTCACTGTGAAAAGAGTGTTCTAAGTACTTCACCACCATACAGCCCCAACATAATCATCACAATCATGTCTTTATTTTTTTGCCAGCATTTTCAATTACTATCCTGTCGAAGGAAGCAGCAGGGTGAAGACTTGCCTGTTATTGACAGGTGCCTTGCTGCTGTGCTATTGACAAACAGGATTTTTATTTTTATTCTTCCAATTATGACAGTTGCAATGATAGAAGCATATATATGAATAACAAGAAACATTGGGCAAATGTTGAAACACACAACTGGTAGATGTATCTTCAAATGTTCCTTTTAAAGCATTTGCTGCTGTGACATGTTTCAAGAACTGTCAATTTACAGGTTTGTTGTCAATGTTCCAGCTTTATTAAAATAATTCACCGTCATGAAATCAAAAAGAAGGCCGACAGGGAAATTTGGTTTCAAACTTGCTGATGTTGAGAGTCCAATAAAGGAATGAAGTTAAAAAAAAAAAAAGATGAAAATAACAATGTCATATTGATGTATGAGGCAATTTTCTGAACCCGACATGCAAAGACCTCTGCAGATCTTATCTTTTGCATCATTGACTGTCAAATAAACTTAAACCAACCTTCTGCTGTGCTTGTGCAGGCAAACCGATGTATCTCCTCTCGCAGATGCAGTAGGGGCAAAAAGCTAAGAAACTGCTTGGAATAAAAACATATTTTAATCCCTGGCCGTGAGCTTTCAATGTACCTGTCCTCTACCGCAGCCTCTGAGTTTAAAGACCCCAAAATGTGTTCTTACCCATATTTCATGTCCGCGCTGGAAAACTGAAACTTTAAATCCCTCCAGGCAGAAAGCAGGAGTGGTGGCACAAGCATAGCTCCCTGGGAGACTCCGGTGAAACAACATCCCACCCTCCTTTTTTTTTTTTGTTTTATTCCTCAAGCTCCCTCCCTAAATGTTGTGGGTAAGGGTATTTGTCATTTTGTGCTCCATAGTTCAGCCATAGTTCATTTTCAGTTCACTTTCTTCTTTCTTTGTCCATATTTCACAATTTAAGTTTGTGCAACAAAAAATACCAAGACTGTGTATGAGAGGTGTTAAAAATTGGGGATGTCAACAAACTCTTCAAAAGACAGAATCCCCGGAAAGCTGCTGGACCGAGCTCTGTCTCTCCAGTCAGCTGGAAGCACCGCTTCCATATATATATATATATATATATATATATATATATTTATAAACTTCAAATCCATTTCACAAGTCACATTTTCTTGTGTTAGTTCAACAACTCTTAATCTCTGTTTGCTCTATTCAAAGAGCATCCTCCTTCCCTTCCACTCTGTTGAACTCATCCTTTACTATTTATGTGACGTGGCACTGTGAGTGTATGTTCTTGACTTGAGGGCAAAATGATGACAGTTGTTTTAAGGAAGGGGGAGCAACAACACTCTTACCAGCTGTTTTTCAAGCATTTAAACCAAATCACATATCAGAAGCCTTGCTCCACCCCCCTCAGGCGGCTCAGGCTCCAATTTCAGTCCTGCTGGAAGCGTCTCTCTTCTGAGTGCCTTCTCCTCGCTGCACAATACTCGCCATGACTATGTGTATAAAGTCTGCGCTGACACAGATGGATCCAAATGTAACTAATTAGACACTGCCAACTGTTACTCGAATCCAAAAGGGCCCCAGGAGACTTTCACTTCATCAGGAATCTTTATGTTTGCGAACAGCTCAACTAAACCTTGTTTGAAAGTGTGTTACAATCAAGGAAATGTATGCAGTGCAAATGACTGTAATTCTACATCTGTAGCATATTTCCTTGGAGTCTACATTATACATGTTAGTGGTAGATCAGAACAAGTGAGAGATGAACAAACCAGAGGACCTCTTCATTTTTCCAAAGTCTTTGTCGTGATTTAGGCTCGCATCCATGCCTTCGTCCATCCTTCCTGTGTCGGCTCAAGAGGGGAAGTTGAAACAAGCAAAACCCAAACATTGTTGTCCCTCAAAGTTCATCCTGGAGGATTTCAAACGGTTGAGTCGAAGTTTCTCCAGTGGTCACATGGTCTGCTCAATAAAACAAACTGTCTTCATAAAATGTGATTTAAACATGGAAGATTACTTTTTCTTCAAGCAACCTGCTGTTCACATCTGCTGCAATGCAAGTCAAATCATAATTTGACAAAATTCCATCAAAATATTGAATAATTTGCTGGTAAATCCAGTTCTGTGTTGCAAAAAAATGTATAAATGTTTAACCTAACATTTCTTTGGCGTGATGCAGTCCCAAGGCCAGCACATAATAAAACATAGAACTTTGGCAGCCCCTTAATATAGGTCTGCATCTCTGGCCTTCCCATCTCTTCCTGATGATCTATTTATTTCCCATTCCCCCTCTCATTCTAACTGCAATTCTCTTACCTCTCACTCCATCCATTTTAATCAACAGGGGGAGACGGGCAAGATGGTTGAAGACCTCTTTAATCTCTCTCTCTTTCTCTCTCAAGCTCGTCTTATACTATAAGCCTCTATTGGTAGGCAGCCAGTGACTGTTGAGTCTTGTTAGCGGTATCCCCTCTCGAGACTATTTAATGTGTTGCATTGCTATTCAATAGCCAGTGAGAGAGAGAGAGAGAGAGAGAGAGCGAGAGGGTATGGGAAAGGAGAAACAGAGTGTGTAGGACAGTGTGTCCCCTGTAGTCTCTTGCAGCTTAGAGGAATAGTGATGGTCACGTGTCCTTGTTTGTCCGATTTGTACAGTTTTGTCATCTTTATTTCCTCTTGTCTCCCATCATGTCAACACATGCATGTTGAGTTGATTTGTCCCTTTGTCAAACTTTAGATCATCAAAATGAAGTGACAGAAGTCACCTTGCTCAATGCACACTTGCACTTGAATGAACACTGACTGGCCGAGTTTGTTCTTGGAAACACGAAAATGTAACTGCCATTTAAACAGCTTGAAAGAAAAGCAGAGCTGACTGGTTGAACGCTATATCATTCAGCAAGCAATATCTGAACACTGCAGACAATTTAAAAGCTGGCTGCATTTCTGTAGTACATACAATTTATGATTGGTTGTCAGAGACCTGAATGGGCCATTTATGATCAGCACTCTATAAATTGTTGAGAAACCTTGTCATTAAGCAGGGTTGGATACTCCTGATCCAGGTTTGTCTCTGTTAGGTGTGTAAAACCCAGCATGATTCAGTTATTGCAGCTAGCTGTTTTTGCTTTTGAGAAACAGATGTGCAAATGGGCTTGGAAGTGGTGGCCCTACGGTAGGTAAAGTAAACTTGTAACTGAATGGTTGGTGGTGTGAGTCCCTTGTTTGGCAAAATATTAAGGTGGGGAATGCGAAAGCCACCCCTTGTCCTCACCCATTTCGATCACTGCCATTTTGGACCCTTGACCAATGCCTTTAACACTCAATGTGTCCCGCAGCACTGTGGCAACCCACAGCTCCTAGCATATGGTAAAATTTAACCAGCAATGGAAGGGGCTAACTGCAAAGGGGACAATGGAGGATAACTTTAGTTATACCTCCACATGTCACTGTAGTAATAAGCTAAACAGTAGAAAGGTAAATGTGGGAGCTGGAACTCAGGACCTTAAAGTACCAAGAAAGTAACAAATGGACTTTTCGAAGTCATCTGCTCTCACTTTTTAAGATTTGATTGTAGGAACTGAACCAAAATATTACTTAAGTATTGTGAAAATAGCCAAAGACATAGCAGCACATTTAGTTTTCCACAGAGCATAGGACAGAACCCTTGTTTGAATCTGTCTATATTTTTTTTCCAAATAGTTTTCTTTGTTTGTTTCAATTTAATTTGACACTTTCAATGTTCTAGATTTTGGAAATCATGGGACAAACTTTGGCCTCCGTCAGCATTTCAAATACAATGACATATATAGCTGTACACCCTCGCCCACACACACACAAAAATTATATCTAAGCAAAAACTGCAACCATTTTCAAGTCTTTAGCATCAAGCCTCATCAATTGCAATGATCGGTACATCCTTTTTTTTATTCCCACTCTTTCACAGTGATGAAATGCCTGCAGTAATATTTTAAGCACTTCTCTGAAGCAGTGCAGCAGCTTGGCACATACTGCATACAAGAGCCGCCAGCATCTGGAGTGAGCAGTCTAACTCTGACAAGCTCCCTTTGACTTCCATGTGTGCTCCAGGGTTAAACAGCTGACAAGTGGGTTGCATCTGGCCTTCACGATTACACACACACACACACACACACACACACACACACTTACGCAAAAGTGTGGGTAGGAAGCGTGAAAAACAACGTACACAAAATTCTGTGCGCACACATCGTATGCAAGAGTCTGACATGAATGAACATACAGAGCTCTGATGTCACATGGCGAGGCGTGAGAGTGACAGTGTGAGGTACTGCAATGAAAAGTCAATGTGGGCTTGAGGCAGTTGCCATCCATCATGTCACTGTTTTGGTCCAAGTCAACACTGAAAAGACCAGCACATACTTAGAAGACAAGTCAGTGGAGGCACCGCTGGAGAACATGCGTTCATAAATGCACTTTTTTCTACGTGTTACACATTCCAAGAGTCAATATTCTGACACCGAGATACAAAAACTTGGAAAGGTTGATGAGTTCAGCTGCATTTTTTTCTCCTCCAGGATGGGAGTGGGGATTGCACTACATCAATTGTGTAAGAGGATTTTTTCATTCTTCTGGAAAACAGAAAACTTAAATCCAAACCAGACATCTGGTTCACAGATTGGGTCTCTCACTATGCAAAAAGTGTTTCAGTGGTGAGCAGAGCACAATCAAAGGCATGATCGGGGTGTCTTTGAAAATCCAGATTGGAACCACTGGGCAGAGCTAAACTCCCTCAATTTGGAGCGAACAGTCTATATCCTCACTCTCAGCTGCTTGTTTTTAAATTAAAAGGATACAAACCTTATCATTGTTTCAAGTGTGTTCAAAAACCTGCAGCTCACTGTAACAATGAGCAGTATTCAATGCAGGGAAGGACTGTTTTATAAAACGACAACACTTAACTTTACTGACGAACATAAACAATGCCCTTTTACGTTCTCATGCAACCAGCCGAGGGGGTAGTGGGGGGGAGACTCTTGCTTCAGCTTCAACCACTCATATCATCTCAGCTGTCCGTGGACGTCCTTACTCCATCACCATCTGAGGAGTTTACCAGGGTCAAAGGAAGCATGATGTACGTTCACAGAGAGCTGGACAGAAAATTAACCAAAGGAGGGAGGGAACATTTGAACGAACATTAAAACATCTTGCTCCAGTCCCACCAAGCACCACATGTTTGGGTGGGAAAAGTCCCCGAAGAAAAAGTTTCATTGCTAAATTATGATATCCATACTTTCTGACATCCATAATTAGTGAGCAGATTGAAGGCTTTACACCCTTTTAAAAAAGCGACTGTAACTGTCCTTGGTGAAAGGGTTGATGAAACTGAAAGGCCGGTTCCCTTAAATATTCAGGTTGATGCAACAATCTTCAGGTAATGATTTTGTGAAACCGAAGACCGACCTTGGAAAGTTTCCTTCTGCTGCATACTGATTGTCTTCAGCACAGCACTCAAATCAACAAGAAGAAAAAAAATCTATTCATATATAGGTGATTTCCTGAAGTAAGAAAACCACATCTGTTGGCTGCGAAATAACAGCTTTAGAGCTATCGGAGGATGTATGCTATTTATAAATTGGATTATCCGTTGTGTGAAAAAGTTTCCAGGTTTGGAAAGGGAGAAAAAGAAATTCAAGATGAATCACAAAGAAAAAGAGACACTATTGCAATCTGAATGCCTCTCTTTGCCAGAGGTGTGTACCAGCATTATTCTGTAAATCACTCACTGTTGACAAATCAGCCAGATTCCCTCGAACTCTTATCCAATTTGACATTGTTACTGAGGTATTGAATAACACCTGGCAGGTAAATGTCTTTAATAAATGTCTTTTTTGAGTCAACTGCTACTTTTCAAAGATTATTGGAATAATGGAGCCTTGTGGCGAAAGCTCGATCTCAGTTTTACTTTCCTACAATATATGTTCTTGTAAAAATATAAGCCTGAAGCAGTTAAATGTGTTTTAGTAGCTTTCTGACATTGGCATTCATTCGCAAGGCTCATTGATGTGAAGTTCAGCACTCTTCAGATATCAGAGTCTTTTGAATGCAAAATGTGCTTTTTCTGACTGGGGGCATCAGTTGTGGTGTAGAAACTTTCATGTTGCATGGAATTCTCACATAAAAGCAACACAATCTTTCTATTACCCCCATTTAGGTTTCCTGTCAAATGTGTCATGTGTTTTCTCACGGCCTTACCTCAGTTGGATTCATTCAAGTTTGTTCAAAGCAATCAACATTCAAACTTGATTTGACTGGACCTGACAGGGTCTGTCTTATTAGTTTGAACCCTGAGTCTTGGCCTTAAGGTCGAGTTTCTTTCGATACACTATTGACCAGCCCTTAGTCCCCTGTTCACAAGCTCATGTACCACGAGGAAGACAGGAGATAATGAAACATGATGACAGAAGATGGATGCACATGTATACTCTGGCAGTCATGTAGATATGCATGTTGCCTGCAACAATTGTGCAAACTGTAGTATGGCCTTGAAGGGGTTTTCCAAGTGTGGCAAAAGCACAAACTCTCACTGAACCAATGCACTCAGCCCTTGAGCAATCTAAATGATTGTCCTAAAGGCAAGCAAAGTGTTTGTGTGGAGGACAGTCAATGTCATGGATGTTTACACTGATGGGGTCAAATAAGATGGGAAAAGGCAGTCCATTTGTGCCTCTGAGGTACAGGGTCAGAGTGTTTGAGTAAGTCTTTCGAAGCTTTTGCAGTATCCCAGTCTTTTAAATCCATTCGGACATCTGTGTTGTGGCTTTTGCATTTTGGTTGACAGGTGACAAAAAAAGGCAGCTTTAAGCTGCAGCTCAAAATTTCATGAAATGAGGATATAGGCTTTATCTTGGAACATGCTCATGTTCTTTTCCTTTCTTTTCATCCACTCATCCTTTATTGTCTTTGTTTCTACCTTATCGCACATCTCTCTTTTTAAAGCCCTTTTCCAATTCATGTGTTCACCCAAATCTCATAGTCGTACCCATACTTTTTCACATCCATTCATCCCAGCCACACCCAAAATTATTTGATTTGTTCTCTTATCTTCTCGACAACTCCAATCTACCCATTATGCACTCAGAAAATACATCTTTCATCACACCCAACCCAATTCCCTGATGGTTTTTGTTTTTATTATTATGTACAGTAATCTTGTTTCTTCTTAGCTTTTACTCACTTTGTCCATTCAGTCAATTATCTACTGGGACAGAAGCTCTGTAATCAGTCTGACCACACTGCTTTTTATTTTTTCAATCTTTTTAACTTATGAATGTCCTTTAAGTATTAAACTCATAGGTTTAATTTGTGCTAAGTTGCTTTACAGTTTATCACTTTGTTTCATATATACACCCAAGACAGAGGGGGAATTGCGCATGACAGGGATTATATTCATGTGTGACAAAGCTGCAAATTCAGAGTGGCATTTTTCACACACGGGTCATTTTAATCGCTATAGTTGGCACAGCAGTGATGACCGACAGCTGTGGCAGACACCAACTGTAGAGGGCTGACCCGTGGCAATCACCCCCATCGCAGCACGGCAGATAGTCGCTTCTGTCAAAGCAGCGGTGGAGCTGCAGCACCAGCTGGGAGTGTCAGCGGACCCCAACTGGCAGCTAAAGGTTGACCTGAGGAGCACACTCCCAGAAAGCATCAGCAGCTAATTCAGGCGTTGCGCCGAGGACCGACGGACGCAAAGGAGGGCGGTCCGCTTTTCGCTCTGCTCACCCTCATAGACAACCGCAACACAATGGCCCCAGATGATCAGAAGTGTGATTAAGCCAAGAGACAAAGAGCATGCAGTTTTCATCGTTTCATCTCACACTGGCAATATGTGTGTCTGCTGTGTATCAGTGGTGGGGCGTTAGAGCAAGGCCGATGGCAAACAGTAAGCCCTGATCAACAGGCAAGCCCAGTTTGTTGGTTTCCTTCTAATCTGATTCAGCTCCCCATGCACACAACTAATCCTTTTATGTGTACCGTTGTGAGACTGAGATGAAGGCCCGTGCCTCCTCGTGAACTACTTTGTATCAGTCTGTGCATCGGGCAGAAAAAGGCAATCTACACATGTTCGGATTGCCTTTTTCCACATGATCAGATCGAAAACAATGACAAGTCAGAGCTGGATAACACAGCATCGCCGCATTTGCATTCACATCATGTTGTTGTAAGCACATGCTGGCCACAGACAGTCACCACAGACCACTGCTTGCTAATTCAAAAGTCCCAAAATGGCAACTGAAAAGAAGGTAAAACCCAATCAAACTGTACAGCGGTGCATTTAAAGCTTTCAATCAAAGACCAACACTTGGATAAATACCCATTTGTTTATTTTGGCAATAGTTTGAAGCTCCCTTAAAAAATTACATATGAAAGAACTTGATGTCAAACATTGATATTTCCTTAAAGTGGCCCTATTTTACACATTTTGGCTGTCTTTGTCTTCGTATGCAAGTCCACAATGACAGAAATTCATCAAG
>JAUESE010076986.1:0-14366 GCA_032274725.1 Malacoctenus triangulatus | reverse complement strand
AGGATGAAACTGCACCTGAGTTGTCCCTTCTGTGTGAGACAAGGAAGCAGCGCTTTTCTTCTTTTTGCATTTATCATCATGTGTTGACATCATAAAAGAGGGGATGTATTGTGCAATAAGTGCACTTGAATTGTGTATGTTTTTTTACTGTGACCAGCACCAGCGCCCACTGGCTACTAGTCATCTTGCTGTTGATTCTCATTAGGGGCTACACACACAATGGGGGCTGTGTACCTTCTGAGTGTGAGGGAGGGACATGGGCAGAGATGTGGGGGTGGGTGGGGGGTGGGGGGTGGTGGTGGTATGTGTGTGTGAGTGTGTGTGTGGGGGGGTTACAAGAAAATAAAGGAATAAAAAAAGGGTGTTTGAGTAGTATTGTGCTGATGATAATGACAGGAACACACTGTTTATACTCAAAATGCAAATGTACACAACAATGCTACGAGAGGGACTAGTAGAGCCATACATTATAGACCACGTGACTTGTACATGCAGACAAAACAAAAAGGTGGGAATGTTGTGTGTGTGTGTGTGTGTGTGTGGTTGGGGGGGTAGAAGAGCATGGAGGGGAAGATATTAATCAAAGTGTGGGGGTAAAAAACTTGGAGCAAGAGGAGATGAGTGTGAGGCATTTAAATGTCAGTCTTCACCATTAGTGAATTAAAGTCAATGATTGCGCGGCCCCGTCTGGTTTGTCCTTGCAGGTTGCTTCTTGTCGGGGGTCCTCTGGACGGACAGAGAGACTAGAAAAATGACAGCTAAGACTGAGAGGCAACATTTGACAGTGTTTTCCTACAGTTTTAGAAAGGTTACAGCTGAGACACTGAATGAAACAAAGGCTGCAGCACGGGGCTCTGCAGACATCGTCTCCAGTCGGAAGTCATTACTGAAGAGTCCCGGGTGAGTGCCCCCTGTTGAAATGTCTCTGAGCTCTGTGTGTATCAGATCAATTGATATACATGTTTTTGTGTTCCTCATGGCTGTGTGACTTGGCATTCTTGTCACTGATGCTGTGTGGGAACAACTTATGCCTGCCTTGGCACACTGCGTTGTTTGGGAAAATAGACCATCACACATGTTAGTAATACTCAAAGTGACAAAAAACTGCAAGTACATTTACAAAAGTTGGTTC
Organism: Malacoctenus triangulatus; assembly: GCA_032274725.1. Taxonomy (NCBI): domain Eukaryota; kingdom Metazoa; phylum Chordata; class Actinopteri; order Blenniiformes; family Labrisomidae; genus Malacoctenus; species Malacoctenus triangulatus. Next base: position 13,234 of record JAUESE010076986.1, on the reverse strand, counting down.
AGCCACAAGTTTCCAACAGGAACGTCCTCTCATTGTGTGCCAAAATAAGCCTGGAACTCACTGTATGGATAAGAGTTGACATTTTTCAGTGACTTAAGTGGTCCAACTATTGTCAGAACTTAGTTTTGTTTAACAATGATCTAAGAATTTGTTTCTTCATCTAAATAATGTAACAAATTACCCAATACAGACAACAGAACATAAATACAATAAATGATGACACTAATTAACTAATTAAAAAAGCATGTTTCTACAACTTGCAGTATTCTAAATTGAGAGTTTCAATCATATGAAAAGACTTGTTGTGTCCTGCAACATTGTTTTTAGTTGTATGCTCTTTTGAGTCCATGTCTGTGTGTTCATCTGCACTCTCTCTTCTTAACTTTAGCATCTCCACCTCTTTTTGTGCCATTTACTATATTTGGCTCCACATGTGTTTGTTTTTGTTGTTGTTTAGGTTAATTGAGAGACTCATTGAAGCCTTACTTGCTGTATTTCATTGTGTTAAAGCAGGAGTGTCTTATTATGCTCCTGTTTGTCTCTTTGAAACAAAGAATAAAGATTGTCAGTTCCAGCCTCCATTAGTCACTTCTCAGCTTCCTGTTTTCCTGCCCTCGTGCTTCACCTGGGCCTGAGTGGTGAATGCCTGCAATAAGTGCTGCTGCCATATATTAGGCTTCAGCTTGCTGTCTCGTTGTTGTCTCTCCTTGCTCCCCCATGTCTGTCTGAAGTCAGACCAGCGTTCCCGTCTCCAGTTTCCTGAACCTTCTTCATCCTTCCGACCATCTGACTACTTGTCACCTGTCACTACAATGCTGGTTTGCCTCTGATGCTGCCACCTGGTTGGACCATGGCCAGTCTGACCAACCCACTAGATCGCCCCAGACACTGTTGACTCGGCCTCTTGACCCTGGACTGTCCAATTATCATGCCATTGTCTGCTCCCTGGTTTGTTGATAAACACTTTACTCTTATGCAGTCATGCTATTGAGTCCCAAGCCTGTGATTGACTTTAAGTGAGAGGAAACACACTTAATTGCTCCTGTGAATAATCGTACCTGACATGCAAACATCAGAGCCCAGTTCCATATCAGATCGATGTCTTCACTACTTCACTACTGATTTTCTTTGAGGCATTATACGTTGCTATCTGCATTCTTAGAGGATCTGGCCTTGTGCTGCATGTCTGAGCTGCAAACTACACAGCCCCAAAATGTGAGGTTAAGCGAATAACAGGCTATTTGAGCGGTTTGAGTGCAGTGAGTGGGAAGACAGTGATCTTGTTCTGTGTGCCCTGGCTGATCATTAGCTACCACAGTGTGAGAGCCCGGTGACAGGCTAATTACTCCTGCTGAAGTGTGAGTCACACACTCACTGCTATGCTGCATCTGGAGGAAAACAGCGATGTCCAGCCCTGATGGACACAGTGTTGCAAAGACAATACATTCTATTGGCTCACTCAGGTCAGGCTGACCTTGCCTTCTTGTAGGGTTATTGTAACGCTGTAAATCAGGGTGTAGTTCAGAGACATAAAGAAGAAGAGTCTTGTGGAACTTGGTAGCTAGTTTATACAAAGAAGACAAATTGTCAGTCTGGTCATCTGCACTTTAAAACCTCAGTGTTTCATTTCTTATTGTTGAAAAAGAGAGAAGAAGAAGATCTAGATAACGAACACTTGTGGGAGGACCTGAGTTTAGGAGGAAAAGCGGGATCTTGCTGGTCAAAAGGTGATCTTCTTGACTGATTTGCTCACTCTGCAGTCAGTCGTGATCAACAGCATGATGGAGCTTAAGAACACCTCTCTGACTGCTGCTTCAACTTAGGATTTTAACTCTGTTGTATAGCAACTTGCATTTCAAAGGCAAGTTTGAGGCTATCTTGACAGTGATAAGACTGTCTCAGCATCAAGCACCACCTGCTGCAGCAGCACCTACAACGACCTACAGGCCCCGACATCTCTGGACCACAAAGCCCTCACTGAAATCTGCAGCAAGGACCAGAAAAATGTGATGTTTGGTGCTCGAAAGTGAAACCAGCTGAAGCAACCGAATGCAATTCTTGCCCCATTCTCTGAGAAATCCGATCTGACAGATGGAGAGAAATCAGCAACCATGAGCATGATGGTTCCAACTGTCCTGGACATAAATGCACATGGAAGAGACCCCCATGTCCTGTCGACCAGTCGTCAGGGCCCTTCGAGAGTCTCCGATAAAAAGATGCTTTGGAATCTTTATTATTATTTTGCATTTGGAGTCTAAAACGCTGTATTTCCCTAATTCAGCAGTACACCAAATATAAACTAGATGAGTGGTTTTCTTATGCACAAAAATTTGCTGCTGCCCAAATTGAGCACTCAAAAGGAAGTAGTAGCATGACAAAAGGGGACTCACCCCTTTACTTTGCCAGCAATGACCAAAAACAGAAGTTCCTTCTTTCATAATGCTTGTTTAAGATGCACACAGAAACATTTGCAACACCAAATTCTTGTGGACTGCGAATTTCTGTTTTTATCAAGCGTGAGAATCAAACACAATTGGACCTTTTTTTTGACAATTGTGTTCTTTTTGTCTCATTGAAAATAGTGTGATTGCCATTGTTTCACTTTGTTGAGAATGCTGCTCCTGTGACCTGGCCCTGGACTTTGTTTCTACCCGCAGTGTTGGGCAACATCTGCCCCTTCAATCATGTGTCCTCATGGAACTGTCAGAGAGCTCAGCCCACATACACACTGGCTTCAGTGGTCAGAGGACCAAGTCCCCTGTTTCTTAGGCAACTAGTTTCTATCCTTTCCAAGTGCTGGTGGTGCATTCACATAAGCCCAGATTAATCAAATTCTGGTCACCCCAAAGAGGGCCAGACAGTGCAGGTGGGACCCATCCTGACAAAAGCCGGGCTACATTATTTGATTCTTACAGGGTTTTTTCTGCTCGTCTCAAAATCACACTTAAGTGGGCTGATTGTCTCTAAGCAATCATCGTTATCTTCATTTTTCCAGCTCAGAGTTGTGCAGCAGGTGTCCTGCTGACATCAGACAGAGCCAGGATACATGAGGGACAGGTCAACAGGTGAGCTAAATGCACGTTTCTGGACTCTGGGAAGAAAACAGGGTACCTAAAGGAAACCCACACATGGCTGAATGGTTCCAACCGCTATGCCAACATGTAGCACTCTTCCTGGGAAACAGATTGCAATAATGATTTGTTTTGTGTGCAGGCCAGTGTAGAGCTGTGAATGTAATGTAAACAGTGATAGCATTCCATTCTGAGAGCCTCACATCTGTGTATGAGAGAAAGAAATGAAGCTCGACAACATGATTGCAGAGCACAAAACCGAAAGCAACAAAAAACACTGTGAGGTCAGACCTCCAACCTGGGCAATGCAACGGCCCACTTTGTCTCCACTTGGAAGAGTAAGAAATTGCAAGTGTAACCACAGTGAAAGAATGTGTGCTGACTGTTATCTCACATGTCCTGTATACTTTGGGGGGGGGGGGGCAGGAATGTTGGTCACTTTCAGCTAAGCAGTACCAGCTGTTTATGAATGATGTGTTTGATGGAGGTCAAAAGAATGGTCTGCCTTTATTTACTTTGGCTGCAGCCTTGGGAAGTGAATCCTTCCAACTGGTGTTGTCTGCCATCAGACACCAGAAGCAGTGGTCACACACTCCTGCAGCAGAACATGGCCTGTTGGCTGGATGTTCACTGTCACTGGTTGGTGTTGGGCAGCGCAAAGCCCACAGCTGCCATTGTACAGGTCAGCACATTTCAGCTGAAGGCTTTGCATCCGCTTATGGGAGGGAAAAGGAAATGGAGCAGATTCACCTTAGCCTGGGAATGTGTTCACAAACTCCACATTAGATTGGAATGAAAAAGTGAGCAGTGATCCAAGGAAGTGGACTCTCACCAATATATTTGAATAAAATATTTTGAGCAACTGTTGAAAGAACTGCTCCTTTTACAGGTTCCATTCATGAGCAGCAAGCATGCTTTTTTTCTGCAATATTTAAGGATGACTTAATTTCCTGTTGGAAATTGAACCGGAGCATGCACCTTACACCACAACACATCACAATACTTGTGTGCATTCAGCTGACCAATCAGCATCTTCAATAAGTTTGGAACTTATGAAGGTTTTTTGACAGAAACTCCATTCTAAAGGCTCCATTATGCTCTGTACTGCATCCAATTGTCACATTTAAAACGGAGCACGCAGCTTTCAGCATGTGTGTGGACCTGAGGTCTCAGTAACGTGAAGGGGCAGCCACCCCAGCTTCACCATGATCAACTGCTGACTCTCTGCTTCCTGCATGCTGTAATTGTCAACTGACCGGATTCAAAGCTTTGTTTCAGGAACGGATTACTGATGCCACCACACCACGTCCACATTTCAGACTCAATGACTGCAACACACACATCAGGAAATATTTGATAGATGAAGTTGAGTTTGAAAAAAAAAAATAGGTTATTAAAAGTTAATGTGATGAGTTTGTTTACTTCCAATTCATGACAGTTCAAAACAAGTAGTTAGTAAATATAGTCATCACATGACCTTATTTCCTCTGTTGCCATGACTTCATTACGCTGCAAGATCTTGTAAGTGTGCAGTGCCTGTAAATCATGACACACAGCTGCACTCTTGGCTCGGCTGCAGAACAAGCAGGCTTTTGTAGAGTGTCTTCAACTGATTCTGCAGGGTTGTGTGCAAACCATTCAGTCTGGGGGAATGCATGTCCAAGCTGCATCAGTTTTCACCGCCATCACTGGGACACATTCAGAAAACAACACCATGGATGGATTTGAATGCACTCAGACATGTCTTGTGATTCAACTAAGCTTCAATTCCACTGAAGAGCTGACAAAACTTCAGAGTTGATAAACACTCATTTTTTCTTCATTTTCAAATTCTTCAACTTTTCTTCAGTGTGTGCTTTTTGCAGCACAGAGAATCCCAACAAGCACAGAGACCTCCATCACCCTTTAATAAGAGACATCCAAGACATACACTCATCCTCTTAGAGATGTGGAGAAACTTTGGAGTTTCACTTCTCACTGCTTTGATGGTGCAGACAAGGGCGTGAACAGAAAAGCCCATTTATTGACGTGTCGACATCTGTGGCGCAAGCTGACCGAAATTTGGAGGGGTCGACAAATCAGCCATTATTCTCTCTCCGTTTCCTTCTTGGTTAGCATTTATGTATCTACTGAATGTAGACCCCGCCTCTGATTGGCTCGAGCAGAAACCTTATGCATGATTTAGCTCATCGCTACATTGCTGTTCCAGTCACAGGCACTTCCAGTGAGTGGGGGCTCAGTCTGACAGGGAACACCATCATCTAACAGCATGCAAGCCTTAACCTCACACATATTGAAAGCCATTAGCTCTATCAGCAAGTGTCTCCCTTAAGCCACCACTGACCATATGGTGGACGACACAAGGCCTGAGTGGTGTTGCGCAACCTTTGCTGGAGCGTCCTTTAATTTTGCCTCAATAAGAACTTTGAACATATTGGACATCACACCATCCTGAATGAAAAAGAGGGAGTAGAGGTGGTGGTGTAAAAGCAGGTAACCAAGGCAACTGGTTCCTCAGCAACAATCCTACCATAGAAACATACTTGTCTTACATCAGACCTACCAATCATTGGCTCCCTCCCTCGTGATGTGAGCAGAGATCTAATGCCTGATTATCTTCAAACTGAACAGGCCAGGACTGGGGGAGACCATAGAGGTGGTCTGGGACAACAGGGGGCCGGGTTGTGGTGCTACATTTTCCTTTGTATCTGCATGTCTCTTTTGTATGTATCTTCATGAACCCAGAGCCTTTGATTGTTTTTAATGAGAGGGTGCCGTGTTGCCAGGAGGTCAGTGGCAGCTTGCTGCAGATTTCTCAATCGAAACTCTAAAATAAAGGAGAATGTGATTTTAAAGGTCACATTCATAATTGAGTGATGCCCTCTTTACACAACCCTCACACTCAGTTTATTTAAGCTTTATGGCCTCAACATCACACATTACCAGTCAGTGAGACCATGCACAGCTACAACATGTGCTCACATTGCTCAGTGACTCAACATGCTAAGTGTGACTCGCATATCAATTTTTTACTGTGAGGTGATGAAACTAATTTACAACATTTACAGAATTCTTTGACTTCCGCAAGTGCCACAATAGTCAACATCCAAACTCTGGATCTACTGTGGCAATTGATAAGTACTTTCAGCTGTTCAACTCAAATCTCCAGACAGCTGCTGATGGTATGGACCATGGTTCCATATGGGGGACACTCAGGGCTAAGGGCCTTGCTCAAGAGCTCACAGCAGTGGAGGCAAGCTGTCACTCCACTCAAACCAGCAACCCTCTGGTTACAAGTTCACTTCATAAAACCACAAGGTCACCGCTGCCCTAAACACGCTTGGCTGATAATCATCAGGCCGGGTTTGTGGACTGAACTGCATGACAAACAGCACAAACTTGACAAACAGTTTAAGATTCAAAACAGAAGTAAGCAGTCCAGAATTCTACAACCGCAAACAGCCATTATGTAGATAATCCAGAGACATGGTCGTGACATGCAGGGGTCAGAATCCAAACAAGAAAATCCAGAGAGACAAGGCAAATCCTAAATCAGAGAGACAATTCAGGGGTCCAAACACAGGTCAATCAGTATCACAGGGCAAACAGGTTACAGGATCCAAAATCAGGACATAGAACTAGGGCTGAAACAACAGCTGGTTGGGACTGGTGTAAGAACAGAGGCGAAATGGCAACAAGACAAGACCAGAAGGCCACATACAGTATATACTAGGAGCAACAGGTGTGTCTGATCACAGAGCAGCACAGATGCAGCACATTAGGTAGGGAGCAGCAATCACACAGGAGGAAAGGAAGTCAAGGAGCCTGCGACCAGAGACAAGGGGAGCTACCAAAATAAAACAGAAAATAGACAACAGAGAAACATGGCGTGTGACAATAATTAGCACTCAAGAATACATACAGTATAAATCTGTTGGCTTGGGGACACACGCAAAAGCTAGTTTGTAGTTAAACATCAAAAATAGTACAAATACAGTTCGTTTGGTCAACTAAATGCAGCCAACTGGCAGCACGGAAGCAAAGCAGGAACATTGATGGCACCACATAAAGCAGAACGAGCCTCTGGAGTCCAAATATTTTCAGCATCTTGGATTAAATGAGCCCAGATATTAGGTTTGCGTCAGTGTGAGCTCAATCAAGTCAGACCACGTCAGCACTGCTCTGTCCTGCCTCCTCTGCTGTTTCACCACCAAGCTCCAGGTTGACCCGTTGGGGGGTAAATGGGTGTCCCCTCAACTTTCTGGAGACACAATAGACTTTTTAAACTGGATGCTGAGAGAAGACAGACAAAGAAAAGGAGGGGTGAGCACTGGTGGGGATTTTGGTGGTGTTGGGGGAGGGGGGAGGCGGTAATTGCTTTTTCGGTTTAGAAAGGGCAACACAGGACTGATGGCCAGCAGCCCACTTTACATGGATGCTGCAGTTGATGGTGGAATCAGTTTGTTATGGTGGCAGCGTAGCAGGCCCAAGGTCTGCAACAATCACACATCACAATGCTTCGATGAGGGAAACACCCCCAACTTCTCACAATGCCCACCCCCCACGGCCCCCACAAATGCTTGCCAACAATTCTACTCGCACTGCTCTCTGCGAAGAGGGAGGGGTTTTGGAGGGGGTGTGTAAGGAGGAGGACTTTGGAGAGGATGGGAGGATTTTAGAGTGAAAGAAGTAAAAGATTCCTGAAGGAAGAGAGAGCTGGGTGAGAAAAGAATGGACACATTTGGCCACGGCTGGATGCACAATGCTCAATGCTGTGTCACTCCTGAAAGGCAAAACAGAGCAAAGCGTTCCTCTGTGATGAGGAAGCCGCAGCATGTAGCTGCTGCGGGTGCTGCTCCTCCCCCTCTTTCTCAACCTCTTCTGTTTGATTCATAATAACAGAATTCTGCGAATTTTTCTTTGGAAGTGATTTGATGGTAAATGAGACCAGTTTGAACACGGGCCAACACTTTTAGTGCTGGATGGGTGGTCCCTCATATTAGTGTGGAATGTTTCACAGCAGGTCTGCATGAATAAGCACACGTATGTGCATTGTTCAGAATGTGTCAGCAAGGTTTTCAGAGGACAGCTCGAGGCTGCCCTCTTCAGCTGAGAACCAATGGAAGGTCTACAATGTCGCTTCAGCACTTTTCTCAACCCTCATTTTACACACAGGCACAGACAAAGTGAATGAAAAACCCCAAAACAACATTTTGAGACAGGCCAGACTGAGCTAAATGTTGTTTTAACAGTCAGGAAAACAACATTTTTTTGACATCTTTCAAAGGCAGTTTTTCTGGGCCACAAAGGCAGATGAGTGTGTCGAGGGGGAGGATGGGGATGGGGGCTGCATGCTGACAGATACACTAGATGAAAGAGGAGGTCCAGGGGTTGCTATGGTGATGGTGTGGGCCAAAGAAGCTGCAGGCATATTGGGTGTAGACAAAAAAAGGACCCTGTGAAATCAGAGTCGTCCTAAGAAAAAACTAACTGTATTAAAAATGCATTAAACACCTCATTTAGTCTTGAATTTTTCAGCTGCAGTTTCAGAATGTGACACAAGACAAAGTTTAATCTTTTGAGTATCAAGAGCTGCTGGTGAATATCTGTTTTGTGGTGACTCTTAGAGCTCAAGTTTAATGATGACTGAGAAGCAGTTGAATAATGGATGGCTTCAGTTTATCTTTCTCCTAAATGCACCTGTTGTACAGACTACATGTCAAAACATTGTAATGCAACAACAACTTCTTCAGGTTCTCTTTTCATGACTTTAAGCACTATTTCTCAACAGCAATATTCAGGAGGAGGAGATGACCACCTCGAATAATAGACCCCTAAAACACAACGGCATCAAATATGTCTCGGTTTTTATGAAGCAGAGACACAATGGAGATCAGCAGCAGACAACTTTGAGATCTCCTCTGTTTATCCCACTTCTCAAGTGTTACTCAAATACGAATCTATACTCGACCTCCTTTATCTCTGATGTCGTTTCTCTTCTCAGCTTACCTCTTGCTCCTAAGGAACCCTTAGACGAAGGAAGTCAGTAACGAATGATCTCTGATTGATACCAAAATGAGCAGCTCTAACTGATCTCGAGATAAGATTGAACAACAGCTGAGCAGCACAGTTTTCTTATGGGAGCAAATAACATGATGTTATAGACAGTGACAGTGACAGTGACAGTTTGTCACTGTTGACAAAACAATTGCAAAGAGGATTCAGAAAGCCAACAAGTTGGCAACACCGATAGTGATAGAATTCTATGCAGGAGAACTCAGCATCCGAGTCCTTCCTTTTTTTTTTTCTTTCTGAGTCCTTCCAACGTTCAGTGGGAGGTCGTTCTAAACGAAACTGAAGGCAGACACACTGACTCATATCTGGAGGTACTGAAAGCAATTTCTACACTCCAGAAGTTCTCACTGCATGCATGTTTACACGACACAGTGCTATACATTCAGACAATCATTTTATTGACATACAGAGTCATAAACAAAAACAAAACACAACAGTGTGATGTGACATAGCAGAGTGACAGACGCAGTGTCAGAGTGAGAGGCGGGGCCAGTTCAGGAGGAAACCAACAGACCCCAAACTGGGGTCAGTTATTGGGACTTGTGGGCACATTAAGAAGTTGAAAGTTTCAGTTATTGATCACAGAGCAGATGCACTTTAAGCTAAAGCATCTTTCACCCCTTTCGTTGTGTTTCAACTTGCTTTATTGAAATGAAATGTCTCTTTGAACCCTCAACTGGTTTTGAGTTATGTTTGTCAGCCTCCTGAGCCTTGAATGTTATTACTCTCACATAATGAGGGGCTCGTCTACTTAGCTGAGCAGTTGGTTTTAGTCTTTCTTGCTGGCTTGATGAGGCTTTTCAAGTTGGATTGAGAGCTGTTTGTGGACTGTGTGTATTGCCTGTTGTCCTGGCTACTTTATTAATAGAGTGAAAGTAGAATAATTGTTATAGTGCTGTGTTGCAGGTGTTCTACATTATTTGCAGAGTTGCTTGGTTTCAAGAAAACCTTTGTAAGGTTATGGTGAGTCCTGTTTTCTCCCCCACAGAATGGAGTTCATCTCGACACACATGGGTGAACTGTAATAGCAGGGTAGTACAGTCTGGGGCACACAGCGCATTGTGGCAGGACGTGTGCATCACAGTTGGTTTGATGAGGTGTAGTTTGCTCTGCAACCAAACCGATTAACACAGGCAGTTTTGTTTCTGTGCACCAGGTGGGAATTTTGGTCTCTAAGTGAGGAGCAGTCAGACGCAGTCAGACATGGAGCATTGCTATTTTGAGAGTGCAAAAAGCAGTTGAACTTCAGATAACACCTTCAGATCATGGATGTCTGATTATTTTTAAATTTGGGGGGGGCAGGTCAAGTTGGGGCTAAACCCCCTTACCCTCTGCAGCAGCCATGCAGACCCCATTGTAGACAGTAGTGGCAGCATGGCCACAGAAAGCAGGTTGAGTGAACGCAGCTATTGGGGGTTGTATTGAAAGACGTGCAGGAGGAAATAAGAGGGCAGAGCTCAATACCTCAAGAGCTGATGGCCAATGTGATACCCAGACAGCTTTGTGTGAATGTGCCTGTTCAGCATCACAAGCAGCTGACTCTGACTCCTGGCCAGGAGAATGCTCACCGCTCCACTCAGGCAGACACTGGTCTCTGTTGATTTCATGGATGTTGTGCAAAAAATACAACATGCAAAACCAACCTCAGACATGAAAGCAGTGGAAACAGCCTTTTCCACAGCCTACTTTGCTGGGCTCAAACAGTGAGGAAGTGTCGTAGTGGTGAATGAAGCCTTTATCTGCCACCTCCTGAAGGAACACGCTGCAGGTCATTAATCATGTGCTCAGGGATCTTGAGTCCTGTGGACAAGCAATAAGTATGTGTTATAATTTGATGCTGTTCAGCTTCGCATGACGAGCCACATTTTTCATGGCCTATGCTTGTTCTTCCATTGATGTATATGGCTAAACAGACAAACAGTTGAACCACATGGCCTGCTCCATAGTTCTCATGCACTCTCTGTGGAGGAGGGAGAGAGCAGCGTTTTCCAAACTAACATGTACCAGGGTGATACAACAGATGATGTAGTTTGTGGATTAACAACAGTATTCCAGATCTGCTGTATACTGAAGCTACGAGCCCCTAAATAAACCCCCCTACGGACCAAATACAATCACACAAGTCAATATGTGCAACCGCCCCCTGCCCAAAAAAAAACATGTTGATATAGACCTTCATGAGGCTGGAACGACGATGACACTGGATAAAAAAAACATGCCCACCACACATGTACTGACAGTTGGCAGTCATAGCAGGCCTGAGCCTTCTTGTGGTCTATTTTGTTGGGCTGTTCACAGTTTTTATTTGAAAGTAAAGTGCCGTGAGAAGACTGTGGTGAAACTGGCCTTATATAGGTCCCATTGATACAGAAAGTTTGGCACTCATACAACATTTGACAGTGTGTGCTGTGATTGCAGTCAAATCTGTTTAGTTGCTTTTCATGTGATAAGGGAAATGCAGAACTCATCACAAAGGCCTTGGATCAGGGGTGTCAACTCTAGTCCTGGAGGGCCGGTGTCCGACTAGTTTTGGATGTTTCCCTGCTCCAACACAGCTGCTTTAAATTAGTGTGTGGTCATCCTGCTCAATCATTGAATTAATTCAGGTGTGTTGGAGCAGGAAAACATCCAAAACTTGTCGGACACCGGCCCTCCAGGACTGGAGTTCGACACCCCTGCCTTGGACGGACATTGAAATTGTCAGTTGTTTGGGGTGGAGGGGTAAAAGTAGCACTCCTTGAGAGCCCCCTATGCCTGTATCCAACTGGAGAATCGATGTAAATCTGGATTAAACTGCAGCACTGCAGCTGTGCTTGGTTACTATCTTCTGGGGAGAATTTGTCCATGTTGAAAACTATTCAGCAAGCCTGGTTTTGTCTTCAGGTGGTCTGTGAGTGACAGCTACCTGCTGACCCTGGATGGACTCTACAACCAGATGCAGCACATCAGCAATAACAAAAGGAAGAAAAAGGATCCTCCTCCAGCCATGTTTTCCTTCCTCACTGAAAACATCTTCAAACAGACCCTGCAGCTGTGACAACACCACAGCTTTAGGCTCACATCGAGGGACAGTTAATATAAAGTTAATATAAAGGTGCAATCTACTCAAGCACATTAAATTATCTGAAGTTTGAGGTGAACTTTGCTTGTGCTAAAATAAGAAGATCTCACTCGGCATTCTGATAGCATGGTGTGTCACATGACAGTCAATAAAGATTAAGAAAGCTTCACAAATCTTTTATCATCTTGATAGCAAAGTCACAGAAACACAACCACAGCAGCCAGAAGTTTGTCAGAATGAAAAAGCACCTTGAAAGTTTTAGGTGACAGACTCATAACAGACTTAGCTAAAGGTAGCCAACATGGCAGCAGCAACTCGCTGGTTACTGTCACTGAGCATGAAGTTTACTCCTCTGGGTCAATGGATGCATTTTGGTTTCTATGGACAACAACTGAAAGAGCAACTTGTTTCGTACTACAGTTGCTTGTAACAAAATCTGTGAAAACAAATAAATTTTAGTTGAAGAAAGTTCTGTTTCTAAAGGTGCTTTATTTATTCCACGTTATGTAAAGAGCAGCTATTTGCTATGGGAAATACACACCAACTTGGCTCGCCACACCGTCTTTCATCATTTAATCATTTTTTAACTGTGCACATGGCTGCTGAATAAAGAGTGTGGGAGCTGTTCCATCATATAAGTCATCAAACAGGTTACTGATCAATGAATGTCACATCAGCAGCACAACGACCCACAATGACATGAACCCAGGATTGTTCCAGTCTTCAGGAGGAGGAGCCAGTGAGGAGGACTTTACACACTCCCATGTCCTCCAAAAAGAAGGAAGGAGCGGTATGGACACCGTCCTCTGCTGCTGGCGCCACCTCCAGTGTGAGGCATTGTAAAACATATATTTTCCCTGCCTTCCTGCTCCAGCTGTGAAAATATTGTTTCTTGTCAAACATCTGTTGGAGGAATGAGGGGACAGACAGAGGACCTGCTTCCTGTCAGTAAAGCTTCAGGGGTACCCCCCCAAACACACACACACACACACACACACACACACACACACACACACACACACACACA
>JAUESE010076958.1:0-12082 GCA_032274725.1 Malacoctenus triangulatus | reverse complement strand
TCATCTTACAGCTTTCCTCCAATCAGATTTTAGCCATTGTGTGTTGCAAGGCTCAAAAAATCTGCCCTAAGGCCAAAAGAGTTCACCGTGCAGGCGTCGGTAGGTTGAACTTAAGGGAAACCAAACTCTTGCTCCATTTACCAGAGAAACAATAAAATCTGTATGTACGTGTTATTCAGCTGGATACTCAGTTTGTGGTTGGATTTATGCAAAGTAAGCAGAATGAGCCTGTTGATGCTATGTGATGATAAATTCAATGATAAAGACGAAGACCCAGCTTGAACCCACAAATACTAAAGACAGTCATCTGCATAACAAGCATCTTCTCGTGTAAACAGGTTCAAACTAGAAACCTTCTTTAGAGATCACCACTGCATTTCTGACTGGAGAGGACGTGAATACGCATCGACAGCACAAGGATACATTTTTTATTCCCCACTTTTCAACATTGTCCATAAAAGTCACTTTTCTGCTATACTTTCTGTTTGGCCTTGTAAATGCTGTGGCCACATAATTATGCTTTATTGGTTGCTTCCTCCTTCCGCAGCTTTCAACTTTCCATTTCAACAGGATGTTAGTAGAAAAAAAAAAATAAAGCCCCTTCTGCTACAGGATTTCTCTTGTTTATTTGTGGTTGCATTAGGCATAAAAACTAAAGGGGTGGTTCTGATGATTCCAAGGTGCCTGTGACTCATCTTCAATCATAAAGTTGGTTAATTTTCCCGTTTATGGCTTTGAATCATTTCTCCACCATTTGCAGCTTTTTAGTGCTGTACATGGAAATGACAAACGTTACAAGCCGGCCTGCTGCAGAGCCGTGGTGCATGCAGGTCCGGAGCGCTCGGTGGGGGAGTCACGAGATGAAGAACGGTGTAATCCCACATGAGCCCCACTTAATACAGCTGATTCTTGAGTGTGCTGTTGAGCTCACATGACCACACTCAGAGGTGCTGCTCAGAGATGGAGAGAAATTAGATTGATTGTGGATGTAGAAAGCTGCAGAGGGTGGTTCAGTGCAGAACTGTTAAACTCATCATAGTTCAGGGGCCACAAGCAGGGAAATTTGAGTTGAAGTCACAACCACAGGTTTTCCTTTTTCATTAAACATCCATGTGATTTACAAAGTCGGGCCAGAATTTTCTTATCATGGAGGTTTAATGTGGAAAATTATATGTAGAGCAGCTAAAAAAATTGGTTTCCCTGTTCTTTTGTTTTTTTGGCTCATGCAGTTTTCATTCCCTCCTCTTCACTTTCTTTCATTCAGCTTTCCCCAAGAGTCGACAAAAATACACAGAAGACCTTAAATTCAGATATCTTCCTGTACAAGCCAAATGTGCTGCTGCAGCATTCATGAACACCACTGCAGCTCCCACTTAAAAAGAAGCCAAGAAGTTGCAGCATCATCGAATTTTGAGGAATATTTGGTAGGAAGAGTTTCTGAGCACAATGTGCAACTTCTCCCCAAAACCTCCATCTGTTACAACATCACTGTATGATACCGATGAATATTTAAATACAGGCAAGAACACAGAGGAGATGAAAGACACTTCAGATGCAGACAAATATGTTGATGTGCAACAAACTCCACCAGATGGTATATTTCCTACATATAATATATTTATATAGTGGGCACATTGCTGCTGTTTGAAGTCCCTGTAGTCTGATCACTGGTGGGAAAAAGCAAATATAGTACACCAGAGACCACGGCTGAATACTGAGGTTTTCTGGACATTGTTTGTGCTTAAAAGTTGCTTGAGTTCGATGTCTCTTTTCTAAAGACTAAAATAAGTTACTATTTGCCCCAAAAAGGCAAAACAAAGGTTCAAGCTCAGAACAAATTGTTGTTCAGTCGTGTTTTGATGTGCTTTCCACTTTGATTTATTTGGATAGAGGACTAAAATAGTTAACGAAGATAACAAAAAAGGTTTTGTCGAGAACAAAGATAAAATATTAAGCTAACCTCCAAGTGACTATGAGATAGGGTAACTCAGACCAAAACGGGTCAAATCCAGGTCACGCTAACCATGAAACATCAGAACCAGTGCAAAGGGTAATCCTCAGGTTACATTCAGGCTAACATGCTCTGAAGCTGATCATAACATTTACGCTGCTCGCTAAGTTTCAAACATGAATGCATATATGCATTATATTGTATAATTGATGAGCTCTCGCAGAGAACCACGCTGCTAGCAGTGCGATGAAGGATCATAAAACAATTGTGAATAATGCATAAATCTGTGATTCACAGCCGGTTTGATGTGATCTGTATGGGATTAATTTATTAATATGAGGAATTAATGTTGTATGCTTCAATAAAAGTGGATTCCTAATGTCTTGACTGAACTCGAGCACTACAAGAGAGGTTTTCCGAGGTCAGATAGTGGAAGCCAGATGTGTAACTGTACCTTCAAGTTTCAGAGGAGTTCAAACCCAACTGTAGATAACTGTGATGGCAAATACTTACATTTGTTTACATCTACGAGAAAAATCCACACAAAAACTGAATTTACTTTGTTGTATAACGTTTCAAAACAGCTGCTCGGAATCTCTGTGCATCACATAGCTCGTGCTTTTTCACAGTCCCAGAACTTTTTCCTCTATTTTTAACTGCTATTCTACTTTTTCCCAAGCTGTCTTTCTTTCTCTCCTTCTTTTTCTGCCATTTCTTCCTGTTTCCCTGTTTGACTCACATCCTTTCTCCATCTCCCTTCTCCCCTTCGGCACATCTCAAAGCTGCTGTCAGATCCTATCATCAGACGCCTGGTTGTTGTCTTGTCTTTTTTTTTTTATTCCTCTGAATGTTAGATCACAAGTTTTCCGACTCTTCCTCTTTACTTCTTCTTCCCCTCTCCGTCGTCCTTTTATCAGCAAGGATGATCTGATGAAGATTTGATGCGCTGCTCACTCTCATTTCAGTGCTCAGACCTTCATTTCATGTAATAAAAGCTCCTTCTTCTCTTTATACTTTTACAAACATTAACTTCTGTCACTGTGGCTTCTCCTGCTTCTGTCCATGCTGGCAATGTTTTTCTCTACAGCTGAAAAATAATTAATATGAAAAAAAAAAGATCAGTTATCTTTCTTTTTATTGCCACTCTTTCCACGTTGGAGAGCTCTATCAAGTTTTACTACAGTTTATCATGGAGCTCCACAAAGCTTTCACTAAGGACCTACACTTTATATATCTGATATGCTTTTATAATCATTAATTCATCTATTTTTTATACTTCTTAGTTGCTTCCAGGGTCACTCAAGGTGCAAGAGCCAATCCCAGCTGTCACTGAGGCAAAAACTGAGCCACAGGCACACAAACACACACGCACGCACGCACGCACGCACGCACGCACGCACGCACGCACGCACACACACGCATACCTTTTCTTTTGTGTGT
Source organism: Malacoctenus triangulatus (assembly GCA_032274725.1). NCBI lineage: Eukaryota > Metazoa > Chordata > Actinopteri > Blenniiformes > Labrisomidae > Malacoctenus > Malacoctenus triangulatus. The sequence goes on along the minus strand of JAUESE010076958.1, from coordinate 8,691 downwards.
GGAGTTTGTGGAGCCAAGTCGGGCACAGCAATCATCAGGACACTTGTCGCTGTGCACCAGCTCATTGTACTCATTGAAAGGCCTTTTTAAAATCTTGATACAAGAAATCTTTTCCAAAAGCAAAAGTGATTTTCAGTAAAAAAATTGTTTCCTTTGTTCCAAGGACATTTTGACAAAAAACCTGGGACAGCTGGATGATTTTGTTGTGAGCATCTGTGAGCTTGATATGGAAGATTTCTCCCGTAATAACTGTAAGAGATTTTACGCCTCAAAACCGAATGAAGAGGCTTTTTTAAAAGTTGGATGTGATAGAAAGAAAATCAGGCAGTGGCGCATAAATGTGGTGATGAGCAGTCAGTCTGGGAGTTGTGGCTAAAACACAAAGTACCCAGAAAAAGTTACACAAAAGGCAGGAAGTAAACACAATGAATCAATCGAACGAGGACAGACGGAGAGGCAGGAGGAAACAACTGGGGCACGACGCCAATTCCAGTAGCAGGAAATGCTCGAAGGCTTCAGGAAATCAAGACTGTGAGGAGTGTGAGTGACAAAAGAAGATAAACGGTGGGGACCAATGTGAAAGGCAGACAATACAACTTCAGAACAGATTATGCAGATTGTCACATTGAAGATGTCTCTATCATTATGTGATACATCTGTGGCAGTTGGACCAAAATGACTGCATCACGAGTTCCTATCTTTCGTGGCTTGATTCCTGTTGGGTGCTTTGGTCGGAAATGGAATCAAACCTTGAACTTTGAGAGCACTTGACAACTTGGTTTAACACATGAGCGACATAGTACACCTCCGGTTATCAGCCCTCATGTGCTTTCTCCTGGTACTCCCACCCAACTTCCCCAATCTAAAACACAAGCCTGTTGGATGAAAGGGCGGCTTTACATGGCCTCCAGGTGTGAGTGAGACAGATTGGCTGCGTGTCCAGGGTGCCCTTCGCCATATTTACCTCGGAAAGGCTGCGGCTCCATTGGGAACAGCAAAAAACCCACAGAGCTTCATTAGCATGCATGTTATCCACGATTGAACATACATATCTTTATTTTTATATTGATGAGTATATATTTGTAATAATGCTGCATTTAGCAGAAGCCACTTTAGCCCAATTAGCATGAAGTGTTTTCTTTTGTATCTTTCTGTTGGCAGATTGTGAACTTAATTGCAGTAACTAAATCATCCTCATGTTTGCAATAATAAAGCATCTATCTGTTTAAAGCCACTGTCACGCTGCCAGACGAGAGGCCCGGGGGGCCCGGGGGGGCTCATCCTTACACAAACCAAGCAAGTCCTCTCAACTGAAGGCTCATAAGGCTTCGTGCAGGTTTCTGCTGGGCTGGCTTTTTGACCTTTTCTTTACCAGTGTGGTATCTTTAAATTTCAGCCCAGCAGCTCTACACTGACATGCCAGCGTCTGCGGTCGCCAGGTAATGTGTACATCTGACGAAAATCTTACAAGAGGCGGCTGTGAGAAAGACGATTTTGAGGTGCCTTGTCTTTGTGTGATCCTGCTTTAACTGCCGTGGTTTTCTGTCCTGATTCAGAGAAATGCATTAAAAAAATGCAAATGCAACAATATGTCTACACAAATGTTATTCATCAGTCCAAAGCCACACGCGTTGCTCTCATGTGATGTCAGTTTCATCAAAACACACACGTATGTGTCTCTGCTTTTTTTCTACAGTTCCGTTATTGCCTCCTTGTTACACAGCAGGCGAGCCATTAGCTCCCTGCTGTAAATATAAAGATTCTCGCCTCCTTCTGATAATTATTGCTGCCACATAGCAGGTGCAGCATCCTGCTGATTCACTGGTTAAACTTTTCAATCCCTTTTACGTACCTTAGGAACTTTTCCCCCCTTACTTGCCCACGTGTTAATGTGTTATGTTAGCGACTGGCAGCCTCACTCACACTTTACACGATGAACACTCCTAATGTAGTAGCATGCCTGAGTAACAATTACATCTCACAATAGCTTAATGATTAGAACACTATAATGATACAACTATTGTTTTGTTAATCCAGCAGATGATGCAGCATTTGGGGATGCATTATTGTAATTAGTATTTAAAGCCCTCTATATAACAAGTGCTATTAAATCAGTCATGATTGCAATTTTTGTGCTTTTTTTTCCAAGTGTCATCATCTGAATTCCTTCCTAATTCTTCAGTTTGCACCAGTTGTTGCAACTGGGAAAAGATTCATTTCACCAGAGGTCTGTGGTTATATGAAAGGTGATGATGAACAAAATTACAATTCAACCGGGAAAAAAGTGAACAAAAAACAAATGAATTGGTAATCCTGAGCTGCGACCCTCACTGCATGATTGCTTTTCGCTTTAACTCACCAATCACCCCCATTGTTGTGGCCTTGTACTTTCATTCTCAAAAATATGTTTGTTAATTAGCAGCATGATATTATGTTAAAACTTGTACAACTAAATTAAAAAGACCTTGAAATGTGTGCATCTCATAGTGTGTGTTCATGTGTAAATGGGAAGTGAGAAAATTCTCAGAAAAGTGCAAGTGGAGAACCTGTAATTCCCCACACAAGACAATCTCAGCTCACACCCTGGACAGGTCCATCTAATAATATACAATAGTAACCCTTAACCACACATAGACCCCAGGGTTAGGGTGTGCCCAATGCGTGCTTTGACAAATCAAAAGTCATTTTCTTGCAATCATCTTCAACCTCTTCTTTTCTGTTGATGGCTGAGGCATCTTCCAGCTGATACTGAGTGAAATACTGTTTTTTTTCTACTTTATAGACAAATAATACTTGCTACTGTGCACCTAATATCCGTGTGCAATCCAGTTGGATCACCTGCAGAGACAAACGCCACCCTGACATCGTGGTGAGTCATGAGGTCTCACAGTGTGTCCAGGAGTCATGCACACTGCAGGACCAGAGCACCACAGGTCAGCCACTTAATCACTCGAGTGTGGAGTTTGAAAGAAATCCGGAGGGTTTCCAAGAAAAAAACAACTGCACTGGGAGAGGTTGTTGAGACAAATGAGGAGCTGCAAACCTGAAGAACTGTGACACAGTGTGACAAATATCAAAGCACAATGTTCTGAGGCCTTTGTGACTCATTCTTGGGCATCTTTGGATTCTTTTTTTTTTTAATGGTGGAATCATCTTATGTCATTGTTTTATCCACAGCCACTCTCACGTAGTACGAAAGTTTGGAAGATGATTTTATTGTTGTTCAAAGTTTATTTGTCCAATAGATCTCTTTTAATCTTGCATTTCTACCAACATGACACATTTTGAGCTGAAAGATCAGTGAAAGCCTGGTGGCGTTGGGTCGGCTCGAGGATACATCTGAGCTGCACTGCTGTGTGGTCAAGTGATCGTTCTAGTTTTCATTCACCTTTTAGTACTTTGGATGGCTGACAGACTTTATGGTATAATGAAGATTCATTGTGTGTTTTGTGTATTTTTTAGTCAGGTACCCAAAAAAACAACAGTGATTTTTGTGGCAGCTTCTCTACACATAATTTATGTCATTTCTACATTATTTACGGTTGGTTTGTAGAAGAGTGATTAGAAACTCCTTAGCAGCCTAAGGATGTGAATACACTTACCTGTCATGCTGCTCATGGGAGCCCGGTTTTCAAGCTACAATGAGAGCGTGAGGTGAGAGGGGTCGCTGGTATGTAGGTTGTGGGAAGTGATTTTGTGCCGTCTTGGGAAAATGACACTCCCGTTGTCTTGGTAGCCGTAGCCAATACGACATCGCTGCCTGAAGCCTTTGACCTTATACCATCTTCCTTATACAGTATTCTCCTTGAGTGGTGGCCCAAGTAGGTACTTCTGAAGCAATGAGATTCCCCAAGTAACTGAAGCGTCTGTTACAGAAGTAGGGCACGGTTTCATCACCATCGGCTGGATAATTACAGCTACAATTCCCAGGTTTTCCCATTAAAATCACTTTTGTCCACTAAATCCTTCGGCATTCTTTCCACTCTGAATTCACACTTGTTTTTTCCAGTATAATACACATGCAACTTTCCCATAAATATATGTACAAATATGTACAGGACATACAATATTTAGAATGATGACAGTAAATGCTCATGTGCATGCCATGTCCCCTTAAAAGGAAAAGACTGAAATAAAAAAATTACTATTTTGGCAGCAATAATATGGATGTGTCTTTCTGACAATGCAAGTTCCCCCACATCCCTCTAAAGATGGTGTAAAACCACCCTGCCTGCCTATAAAATAATTTACAATGTTGACATATGAAACAAACCTATTATCAATCTTTATTAGAGTTTGCCTGCACTTTAATTTACCCTGATAGCACGGCTGAGGAGAAAGGCAATTGGATTCTTGTTTGCACTCGCAGGTTCGGAGCTTTATTCAATATCTCCTCCCTCACGACTTAGCCTTTAAACATAATGAGTAAAAGAAAGGGGCTGAAACTTCTCAAATGAAATGATTGCTGCTCTTGGGTGGGTGAAATTGCAGCCGGTGATGGTTTTCTTGTTCCCATTGCAGCTCTTTTAGAGATCCAGAAACTTTCTCGACATCATATCACTGAGATTAAAAAAAAACAGCACATCTCCCACACGAAGCCCCTTCTCTTCCACCAGTTCAATGGAAAACATCAAACTGATTTGGGCATTTTATAGCTTTGGTTTTAATGCCTTAAATGGCCTCATTTCTGTATACATTTCTGATTTATCAACCAGGAATGTGCCATCCTGGCCATTAAGCTCTGCCACAGAAGCCTGGCTCATTACTTTCAGGTCACGGTCTGCGAATAAGGGTGATCAAGCTTTTAGTACCAAACGCCCACAGAACTCAGACACACTAAAACAGATGAGTTAGGAACGGAAATAAAAGCGAGATATGTGTGCTCAAACTGCTATTTAATATATAAAAGAAGAGAAGCCAAAGACTGAAACAAAAGATCGAAGAGGGGATCCACGAGCTTTCAGAAAGAAATGGGGAGTTTACCAGGTTCTAATGGAGATACAAGACAGACGTCCTATTGTAATTTTCCTCAAAATATGTTATTCTGATATTGGCAACCTCAGTGCAGGCAAAGACTCAAAATGGTGTCTCTGGACACTAGTTTTAAACCGCTGCAGTCCTGCTTGAGCTTGATTTCGTGCAAAAGAAAAAGAAAAAAACCCTTAAGAGTACAAAACAGAATGTTTACTGAAAAATAACCAAGAAAAAATGACAATGTGTCCCTGACGAAAAGGATACAAGCCACTGATTCACAAGGATTTCCATTGACTTACACATCATATGTCTCTGTATAAATGACTCCCAATGAAACCAGCAGATGTATAAATACACAACACTTTCAAAGCCACTCCACATAAACAGTCCCACAAGGCCAAGAAACACATTTGCCTCCCTGACAACATCTGCTAAGATTCAAAGCCATGAATCCTCCACTCCAGACGAATCAGAAGCAACAGCCGTGTTGCCAAGTGACATGAAACGAACACTTTTGGGTTTAAATCAGGTTTTTTAAATCCCTCTGTTACTCTCTGCTTCTCGCACACGTCTTGAAAAACACAGAGTGTATCTTCAGAGAAACATGAGGTCCTCTGGTTTGGGGAGACAAGTTGAGCCAGAGCAACGATGCAGGCGGCCAGTTGATGTTTTGAAGACTGTGAGTGCTGGAGTGTGTTTTCACTTCAGGTCTCCCAAAACAGCAGCAGAAAAGATGAAGGAATTGGAGCTGCTGTGCTCCAAAAAACAATATTGATGAGGACGAGTGAAAAATTTGTATTACAGCTGAAAAAATATGTTTTAAATGCCATGGACACACGAATACTTCAACTTTCCACCAGCAAAAAAGAGAAAAAGGCTTCAAAATAAAAGCAAAGGGCAAATTTCCAGGTCGACTTTAGATTTATGAGTCATTCTCACGATGTCTCCAGTGCCCCCTCAAGACCCCCGTATTGAACAAGTTACCTCAAAAACCGCATGACCCACACTGAGCTTAATATTGTACAAAATAGAACAGTTATCTGTCTGAAAGTCAGACTTTTGGTATTTTCACATTAAAAGCATCAATGGCAATTGGCAATTTTGAAATTTGAGTGAAAAGTGAAAATTACATTCATCTTAGCAATGCCACCTGTCCGTAACACTTGCTTGTTATACTCGTAATTTGTGTAACCTGGCCTTGCCTTCAGGTTAATCACAAAACAGACCATTTGTTTATCCAACCAGAAAAAGGTCGCATGGCACACGTGGTGTCAATTTCAGAGTTGATGGTCTGTTGGTCTGCGTCACTGTGCTGCTGATTTTTACAGCTTGCTTCAATGCTGCTTGCAGTGAACAAACTTGAGTTGGACTTCAAAGTGCAGATGAAGCCCTCTCTCCCCCAGAGCATAAAACGATTTGGACAGGAAACATGACAGAGCGGCTGAAATCAGTTTGAACAGCAGCTGCCGACAGATTGCAGATTATGCCCTCGCCTGAACCTGCCGGGAAATTCTTTGTGAATCCTGTTTATGGTTCCACGTTGTAGCTCATATCTGTTTGACCAGGTACATGTAAACCTCAGCTGTTGCTTGTGTTATTAATCACCTCTTCGTTTCAACAGCCATCATTGTGGGTCATGCTGGGTATTTTTTCTTTTCCGTTTTACAGACCTCAGTTTCACATTGTTGTGTTGTTTTGTATTCTCTCTCTTGTTTTTATGACTCTCTGCAAAGAGATCCCTCATTTGAAATCACTCATATTCCCCTCTGACACACTATCAATTACCTCCACCATTTACACTGCCAGAGGCTACTGATTTATTGTATTTACTTTTACTGGAGCTTACCTGGGCCTTTCAATATCCTCCTAAACACTATCAATAACTCTCAAAGCTATACATTATACATTTTAGGGAGACAGAGAAGCAACAGCAATGGCCTGAGAACACAGCTGCCTTTCATCACTCCTGCAGACAGAAATGGCTCTTTGTAACAGGGTGCTGAACCTGCGCAGGTCACACAACGACCTTTGATTTTTTTGCTGGTTCGTTATCATTCAGATTTGAGACTACACAGGTGTGATTTTCACAAGAGCCTGCACCTTTGTGTGAAAGCAGGAAGCCTCCAAAGGTTGCAAGAGTAAAACAAACTCTCTCCAAAACTTTCTGAACTATAGTTTTCTTCCACTCATCTTTTGTACCAACTATTTTTTAGATAAGGCTGTGATTGCAATCTCCTTTTTTCAAGCAGATGTTTCGTGAAAATGTTACAAAATTTGTGTACAGGTCACTCAGCTCCCGGGAACATGACCCCATCAAGAAGGGGTCCCAGACATCTGGTGGGGGGGGTCCCTTCTGGACCCTCCATGTTTTAGCTTCTTCTTCTAAAATTTTACAGGATTTATTCATTAACTCATTCTTATAGTTTGTGTTTTGTCGTGTTCTTGGCCACTTTTCCTTCTGTGTGCTTTGGATCATTACTGCAATCACGACCATGTCTGACTCAGAAATCATAAATTCAAAGCAAAACACTTTAGCCATCGCTGGAAGTCACAGAAAAAGAAGAAGACAAAGCCTTCGGACGTAACTGTTGTTTTTCACAGGGACCACGATGCTCTCTCCCGCAAAAGCTTCACTTCGTCGACTGTGAACAGAAATTTGAAACGACTCGACTGAAATCCCCGGCTTTGTCTCTCCTGTTCAAAATACATTGAGTATGAAGCTCTGTCTCTTGAACTTTGTATTCATGATATTTGCAATTATGATCGCAGACACTTCAAACTGTTTGGAGGTGATGCCACTCTCTGCGGTAATGTCCACTGGCAAGGTTTTTTTTTTTTTTTTACAGATCTCAACAATTGAGGGCTAGTAAAATTGAGAGAAAAAAATCAGGTAATAATACAAATTAAGGAAAAAAGCACATTTAATTCAAGTTGTCAAGAAAAAATTTCAGTGAGCTTGAAAAAAAAAATCTATTTTTGATACTCAGGGGAATGATTGAATTTTTGCACATTTTGAAAACTTGACAGAAAGTCATCATAAATTTTGAGTGGAAAGGTAAACAGGGTAACCTCGCTCCTTATTTCTGTACACTGATGACTCAATGAAAGTGCCAGTGTTATTCTCTGTTCAAAAACACAAAAAATAAACAAAACACACACAAAAATTTCACCCAAGTTGAAACAGCAAAGATGGGCAACCTGTCTTGAGGCCCAGAAGCTTCACATCTGTGATTCAGTCTCCTGGTGGTGGACTTGTTATCAAGTCATTTTACAAAAGATGCTCCGGTCTTTCTCGCACCCTTTTCCTGTGATTACAGGCTTTCTGGGCCTCATATCGCCTGACAAGAATCGAAAGGGTCGCTGTGAACTTGGGGGAATAATACGAGAAATGTGTTTTCCCGAGTCGCCTCTGTCAAAAAGTGACAAACTGATCTATATGTGTGATTTGTCAGTGTTGACAGAGCTGTGTGTGTGTGTGTGTGTGTGTGTGTGTGTGTGTGTGTGTGTGTGTGTGTGTGTGATAACCTGGTGAGAATTACTGTTACTTTATCATATCTGTCTGTGTGGGAGAAAAAGAAAATGGTGAGAATACATAAAAAATGATGATTTCTCAAAAAATAGATTGGTGGGCGTTGGAAGACCCGATGAGTCAATCATACTTTGATTCTATAGCTCATGACGACAAAGATTTAGCTTTGCCACTGGAAAAAATTAAAA
>JAUESE010076930.1:0-14374 GCA_032274725.1 Malacoctenus triangulatus | reverse complement strand
CACACACACACACACACACACACACACACACACACACACACACACACACACACACACACACACACACACACCACATAAAGAAAAAAGAGATAAGAGGGAGATCAAATGAGCCGCTGAGAGAAGGTTTCACACCTTCAAACATTCCCACAGGACCAGTTTTTCCCGTATGACGTTATAAAGTTACTGTTGTTCCTTCTGGCAATCACATTAAGCACCATATTTAACCTGACTTGTTCAGCTCCACAAGCTTCTTTTCTGAAACTTGTGACTTTGCTACAGACAGACCTCGTCGTGAGCTGCTAACTGGTTTTATTCATCTGCTCCCATTTAGAGCCTTGTGTCTTCAGCAGTTCCTCATTATGGATGTTATTATCAACTGTCAATTGATTATTTCAGTGCACTCACATCAGATGCTTCATGGAATGAGGCGCTTCCCTCATTCTTCCAGTAAGCTTTGGTATCAAACTCAACACGATAGACTCCAGCTGGAAACTGCTGCTCTGTCATCAGATTGTGGATCTCTCCACTGCTGTCGGTCACCCTGCAGGAGGAACAGTGCACTCAGGGAACTCTCCTTTGCAGACACTCCCAGACACTGAGTACACAACTTGGTACAGCACATACCCACTGGCAACATGAGTCCATGCTCCATCAGCACCTTTCCTAGACACCTGCAGAGTCACCGATGCAGCTGGCGTCCCTTTTACTGCATCCAGGACTTTCACCATCAGAGGACACTTTGTGTCTGAGTCCCCGTGTTTCTCCTGTGGGATTAACACATGAACACTATTGTTTCAGATTGTCACAACATCTCCAGGTGTCTCCAGTGCTATCTCCACAGGTGTTCACTCATTCACATGTCATGAGAAATAATTGGTCAGTCAGACAGATGTCTGATTTTGTTTTCATTTTAGGAACTGGGACACAACAAGTAGCTGTTTTAGGCTGTTTCACTTTCTTTTTTCTTGTTGATCCCTGTCTGTTACAAAAAAACAAAAAAAAAACAAATTAAGTCATACTAAAAGGGAAAGTCCTTTTTTTAATGTGTTAAAGTTGAGTAACCTTGGATGTTTGAGGCTGTTAAGCAGGGAGGCTCCCTGGCCACAAACTGTAAAACTGAGTTCATTCACATGTGCTTTCCTTCTGATAGCAGCGCATTGGACAAATTGGCACAACTTTGTTTGTTTTTCAATGTGTACAAATTACAAGTGTGTCTGTCCAAACAAGAAACGTGGACTCCGATACACATTGCTTTGCTCCTTCTGAAGTGTTCTTCTGTGGGAAGTTTCTGTTAGTGTGTCAGCAAAAGTGAGCACAGATGCAGTTGGCCACGTCACGGAGCATTGCCTCCTGTTTCACTGTGCAAGCTCAACGATAACATCAACAGTAGATTGTTTGGCTGCAAAATGAAAGATGATCATCAGCTGCTTCAACAAACAACAATAAAAAATAAACACAGAGATCATTGAAATCCTCTTCACACCTGCCAAACGTCATCTGGACAAAGATTCACATCAGCCTCTGTCTAAAGTTGTCAATTAAAAATCCATTAATAGACTCAGCTCACCAAGTGACATCAAAATGTCAGCATCCCAAACAAAAGGACAAGCTTTTATGCACTTCTGTGTGTACGAGGTCCAAAGGCAGATAAACAGACACTGACCGTCGGTGCGCTGTTGCAGAACACAACAGCTGAGGCCACTAGCAGGCAGCACAGTGGGTGAAGCATGACGAGCTGCTTCATGTGCAGGTTGCTCAGGTTGTCACTGAGACATATCGACCATCAAAACTTCAGCCTCTTATAGCCACATTTACTGGTGTGACCCCGCCCCTCCTGCTGACATCAATGGTGGACAGTAGATAACGGGGTCGAGTGAAGCTGTCCAGCACACACAAAGCAACTCCTGGCTCATGCCTCCATACTGCAGTTGATACTATGAATCCTTGTGGACTTTTGTTTTGTTACTGTAAAGGCATGAATGTATTTATACACCAGAGTAGTTTACAGTTTTTCTAGAAGCAGCTGAAACACACATGCGATCACTGCAGCACAACCTGTCATTATCATGTTCATCAAGCCAACTTTTCCCTTACTGTTAACAGTCAGATAGACTCAAGTCTCAGTTCTAGTCACCTTTTACCATGCTGGTAATATTGGTTTAGTTTCAGTTTTTGTTTCTAGGCCTGATCCATGATTGCCTACTTCATGCTTGGCCGGTTGGATTTTCCCCACATGGTGCTGCGTTCAGAGTGGCCACCTACTCAACAAGGAAAGTCACTCCTGGCTATCCTAAGACTCAGTACAAGTCAGTGGAGGTTGTCTTAACCACACCTCAGGAGTGGGTTTGAATTTGCACGCTTGTTTTGCAGAGCACTGGTCACACAGTGGTGTGGAACTCCAGCTCCTCAGACTACAGCTGGGCACCAGCTTCAGATACAAACCACAACTTTGTTCAGTGACCCAAAACAAGCAACAGTGTACACAGTGGTGTGTGCTCACATGTCAGTCTTCAGATATCCTAAAAAGTCACCAGATCTGTTGTTGAAAGTCACTCTGGACAAAGAAAAAATGACCAAGAGGATGTGTAGATAGGGATCTTAGTTGATCAAGAGAATGGATACAGTGAACCCTTGCTAAATGGCAGTTCACCTTTCGTGGTTTTGTTGTTTCACAGATTTTTTAGTGAAGCTTTTTTTATAGTTTTTATTTTACAGCATATGAACGAGCATTGTGCTCTTTATCCTGATTGGCTTAGGGACCGCAGGCCAATGTCAATCAATCTCGTCCATGTCTCGTCTCTGTCTGGTAGAGAATGTGCTCAGCTTGGCAAATTTACGTGTTTACAAAGTTTCTCCACGACAAAACCTACAATATCGACGAAACATTCTGCACCGACAAAGGCAGCTGCAGATGCGCCCAAAAGGCAGAGGAAGATGCTAACGATTGCAGACAAAATTACATTTCTGGACATTCTAAAGGAAGGTAAAAGCCAGTCTGCTGCGGAACACAGTTGTGTGTAATCATCGTACACAATAAAGCTGACTACTTCGCGGAATTCGCCTATCGTGGGCTCTTTTTGGTAGGTAACCCTCGCAATTTAAGAGAGTTTACTGTATTCAGTGCTTCATAGCACAAAACATAAAAAAGGCACAATTAATGAAGAGAAAATTGAATAGCGAATAGCTATGTGCTAAATTTAAAGATTTGTTGTTAAAAAGTTTTCACCCTCTTTTTGTGATTCTTTCAATGGACCTTATATTCTTTTAAAGAGGCATCATAAAGTAGAAGGAATATCACCTTGTAAAATGGAAATGTGTACATCATAATGGTGTATGTTAAAGGGCCTTTGTGTCTGTCAGTACTTTTGACAGACCCACATCTATAGAAACCACTGGAGGATTTTCCAAAGTGAACATTCAGTCTGTGTTTTGACTTCAGCCTGATGTGCTCTCTTCATTTGAATCCCACCATGCTGTATGGTGGAAACAGTGCCAAGAGCAAAATGCATGGTCGATGTTCTGTTTAGCCCAATGAAGTATTTGTATAAGATAAAGCTAATCAATGTGTTGGTTCAGTTTGTTCCTGGCCCACGGCGCAGGTGGAGTGCCCTGCAGTGTGTTCACTGGAGCCCTGGAAGCAAAGAGCAGCACTCATGCTTAACCATCTTCAGTCTTCGGAGCCACATTGTGTTTGCACTGCTGACTCAAACATTCATGACAGCTGCCATGAACGTTAAGTCAACGCCAGTGATCCAAAGTTTTATGAATGTGCTCAGCCAAATGCATGCGGCTGTGTGGCAGTTTTAATAAAGGTGCCACCATCAATCATTGAATAATGTCTATCAGCTGTCAAAGGCGATAAAGGAGCTTCAGAACACAAGCTTGTGAATATGTTAATTGCCAAAACAGGTTTGAACCTGACTCTCTGCCCTCCAGACAAACAGAAGAGATTCTTAGTGACATGATAATAAAACTCAGGGGAGCTTCTCAGTGCTGGGACAATGTTTAGCCACTGCTTCTCTTCCTCAATTCAGTTTTCAGCTCAAAGGTTTCAAAACAATCTCCATGAACATACTCATCAAAACTTCAATTCAGTTGTTTTGATGCAGTGGCATTTCTTCAGATAATTGTTGCCATGCTTTGTTTTCTAGTTGTTTGGTTTTCATGAGGGGGAGTCCTTCAAGCAGTCCTTTCATTATTTTCAAAGAGGTTTGGATTGCACTTTGATAAAGTAGTTGCACTGTCTACTGATCCCCTGATGTTGTTTCACACCCTCACTCTGCCATCAGTAATCTCAGAGCTCTATGCAACTGTAGGTTCAGTTTATCAGGGAACCAAACAGGCTGTGCCATCTTGTGCTGATCAGCGTGCCGACTACCAAGGAGCTGGTCTCTAAGTTGGCCATGACAAAACACTGAAAAAGCAGAGTATGGCTCATTTTTATGGTTGATGATAAGAAGTGAATCAATAAAAATGACACGTACAACTTTGTGCAACTTGTAGTTTGTTCACATGCAGTGTTTGTTTTCAGTGACATGATCTGTCACGAACACAAAATGGTGTCTCTCACGCTCCTGAAGAGGAAAGAACTGGTTCTGTTGCTTAGTATGCAGTAAGAGCAGCAGTCCTTTGAAGTAATAACATGGAGGGGTTTCGACACAACACTCTCCTTCAATCACAGACATACAAACTTACCACCAGATGGATTGTAATGTTTATTTTTCATTTGTGCAACTTGTAGCTTGTTGTCAAGGCAGTCCTAAAAGCCTGCATGTGGGCTGAAGGCTATATGCTAAACAGAAAAAAACAAGTCCTTTAAAGGCGGTGAAACCTGAGCACATGACCCCCTTCCTCACAGTAAACACACTGTGTGTGTCTGCCAACACATATCACACTCGACCAGCTTTCAATGGAACTACTTCAATATTTAGTTATTGAGAAAATGGTGAAGAGAGAAAACTAATTACGGTACTTTATGAATACATGACAATGAATGGTTAAAACAGTGCAACATGAAATCAACCTACTAATATATAAACCCAAATGCACAAACACTACATCATATATATGCTGATCATTACAATTGGAAACACAACCCCCACAACCAATGACAAAATCACCAGTAAATCACATTAAAAACACCACCACCACCATCAACATAATAATAATCATCATCATCATCATCATCATCATCATAGTAATATGGACAGATTGAGTCGTTTGAGTGCAAGATGTTGATGATTTGGTCGTCTCATGGAGCAGTTGCACAATGAGTGAGTGAATAAACCCCGTAAAGATATTATGTTTGGATATTGTGTGTCTGCCTGCCTGCCTGCCTGCCTGCCTGCCTGCCTGCCTGCCTTCCTTCCTTTCTTCCTTCCTTCCTTCCTTCCTTCCTTCCTTCCTTCCTTCCTTCCTTCCTTCCTTCCTTCCTTCCTTCCTTCCTTCCGTCCTTCCTTCCTTCCTTCCTTCCTTCCTTCCTTCCTTCCTTCCTTCCTTCCTTCCTTCCTTCCTTCCTTCAGGGAAATCCTTACCACACGCACAGTCTTGCTTCATGACTCCAACACTACAGACTTTGTTCACAGTGCGAAGGCCAAACAGGCAAACCGGCACACCAGAGAGTGGATGTGTATCAGAACAGTCTGCAAACAATGTTTGGCATCTGAGTAACCTAAGCAACACATGCTCTTGGTTTATTGTATTTGATAATATCATAGTAATTTTGTGCTCAAATCACATTATAGTGATGCCAGGTGTTTGCTGAGAGGGCACTTTCATTTACTTTGTTCACATATGACACCATTAATTAGCACATTCCTCCTCCTTGAACTTGTTCAAATTTCTGATATTTAGAGAGTGTTCCAGAAAGGAGCCATATATATGCCCCAACATATTATTTCATGTCTAATGTATAAATGTCTCATCACATTTTCTGTACGACTTATTATTCCAGCTACAGTTTGCCGGAGGTGAGGGAGCCGAACCCAGCTGTTTACAGGGGAAGACAGAGGACACCGTGGACAGTTTATCAGTCCATCACAGGGGAACACACACACACACACACACACACACACACACACACACACACACACAATTTAGAGTCGCCAATAGACCTCACGCATGTTTTTGGACTGTTGAACGAAGCAGGAGTACCCGGAGAGAACCCACAGGGAAAACATGCAGTAAGAGCTGTGTCTGTAGCATCAGTAGTTGTGTCTGTAGAATCAGTAATTATGTCTTAAGCATCGATAGTTGTGTCTGTAGCACTAGTGTTTGTATCTGTAGCATCAGTGTTTGTGTCTGTAACATCATTGTTTGTGTATTTAGCATCAGTAATTATGTCTTTAGCATCGATAGTTGTGTCTGTAGCATTAGTGTTTGTGTCTGTAGCATCAGTGTTTGTGTCTGTAGCATCAGTGTTTGTGTATTTAGCATTAGTAGTGATGTCTGTAGCATCAGTAGGTGTGTCTGCAGCATCAGTAGCTGTGTCTGGAGCATCAGTAGCTGTGTTTGTAGCATCCTTAAGAGTTGTGTCTGCAGCATCAGTCGCTGTGTTTATAGCATCCGTAAGAGTTGTGTCTGTAGCATCAGTAGCCGTGTTTGTAGCATCCGTAACAGTTGTGACTGCAGCATCAGTAGCTGTGTCTGGAGCATCAGTAGCTGTGTTTGTAGCATCCATGAGAGTTGTTTGTTGAGCATCAGTGTTTGTGTCTGTAGCATCAGTGTTTGTGTCTGTAGCATCAATAAGATTTGTGTCTGTAGCATCAGAAAGAGTCGTGTCTCTAGCATCAGTGTTTGTGTCTGTAGCATCAGTAATTGTTCCAGTAGCATCAGCTGTGTCTGTAGCATCAATGTTTGTGTATATAGCATGAGTACTTATGTCTTTAGCATCGATAGTTGTGACTGCAGCATCAGTAGCTGAGTCTGGAGCATCAGTAGCTGTGTTTGTAGCATCCATAAGAGTTGTGTGTTGAGCATCAATGTTTGTGTCTGTAGCATCAGTGTTTGTGTTTGTTGCATCAGTGTTTGTGTCTGTAGCATCAATAAGATTTGTGTCTGTAGCATCAGTAAGAGTCGTGTCTCTAGCATCAGTGTTTGTGTCTGTAGCATCAGAAATTGTTCCAGTAGCATCAGTTGTGTCTGTAGCATCAATGTTTGTGTATATAGCATGAGTTATTATGTCTTTAGCATCGATAGTTGTATCTGCAGCATTAGTGTTTGTGTCTGTAGCATCAGTGTTTGTGTTTGTTGCATCAATGTTTGTGTCCGTAGCATCAATAAGATTTGTGTCTGTAGCATCAGTAAGAGTCGTGTCTCTGGCATTAGTGTTTGTGTCTGTAGCATCAGTAATTGCTTCGGTAGCATCAGTTGTGTCTGTAGCATCAGTGTTTGTGTATGTAGCATCAGTAATTATGTCTTTAGCATCGATAGTTGTGTCTGTAGCATGAGTAGTCATGTCTGTAGCATCAGTAATTATGTCTTGAGCATCGATAGTTGCGTCTGTAGCATTAGTGTTTGTGTCTGTAGCATCAGTGTTTGTGTATTTAGCATGAGTAGTCATTTCTGTAGCATCAGTAGGTGTGTCTGTAGCATCAATAGCTGTGTTTGTAGCATCCGCAAGAGTTGTGTCTGTAGCATTAGTGTTTGTGTCTGTAGCATCAGTGTTTGTGTCTGTAGCATCAGTGTTTGTGTATTTAGCATGAGTAGTCATGTCTGTAGCATCAGTAGGTGTGTCTGTAGCATCAATAGCTGTGTTTGTAACATCCGCAAGAGTTATGTCTTGAGCATCAGTGTTTGTGTCTGTAGCATCAGTGTTTGTGTTTGTTGCATCAGTAGCTGTGTATGTAGCATCAGAAAGATTTGTGTCCGTAGCATCCATAAGAGCTGTATCTCTAGCATCAGTGTTTGTGTCTGTAGCATCAGTATTTGTTTCAGTAGCATCAGTTGTGTCTGTAGCATCAGAAGTTGTTTCTGTAGCTTTAGTAGTTGTGTCTGTAGCATTGGTAGTTGTGTCTGTAGCACCAGTAATTGTGTCTGTAGCATCAGCATCTGCTGTGTCTCTCTCTACAAACTGACTCTCTCTTGTATATTCTTCACTCTGGTCCAGTTGCTGGATGTCTTCTTGAGGACTTGTGTCCTTATGAGATTCTGACTGCACTCCAGAACTTTTGTCCTGTAAATGTGTGACTGATTCCAGATTATCAGTTTCCTGGTATAACTCATTGTCTTGCTTTGTGACCTCTGTTGTCTCCACAGCTGCATTACACTGTTCCACGATTGTCTGCTGTATTTTTTGTCTTGGTGTTGAATTAAGAGTATCGTCTTCAGCACTGCCAGAAGCAAGCATTGTTATTAATTGTTCTTGGTTTCCTGTGTCATCTTTTAGAGAGTCGACGACTTTGGAAAGGTCCTCATCTGGTGTGGAAATAATTTCCTTCTCTGATTGTCTTTCTGTCACTGCATTCTGACTCAGGTTTTTCAATTCAGTGCATATGTGATCACAATTATTTCTATTGGCTTCATTCACACAATCTTTTAAAACATCACTGGCAACTTTGTCACATGCTTTGTCAGTCACATAACTTCCATGTGACTGATGTGGACCCATCGCCTCTGCACCAATGCTTCCCTGTCTTTGTTCTGGCTTCATTACCATTGTTTGACCCATACCTGACCTTGGCTGCCCAAAACCAAAACCCAAAGCAGTGGCTTGGTCCAACCTTCCCATATCTGGCTGCCCAATCTGTATTTCTTTCCTGTCCATATTAACTGAAACTACCCTACTCCCCCCATATTCAGTAACACTATTAACTGGCAAGCTGCCAATCCCTTGGGCTACAAAGCCCAACACCCCCTGAGGGGGAGCAGCCTGTTTAACCAGGATAGCACCTTTGAGCAAAGTGCCCTCAGATGAACCTGGGTCAACCTGATCTGCTTTATCTTTTTGCTGCTGTAGCGTGTATTTAACGTCAGGGCTTGATGCGATTATTTTCCAACCGTCTTCTGGGGCCTGGTGCGGATGTGCAACTGGGCTTACAACTGGACTTACAACTGGACTGACAGGAAGAAGAATTGTGGGGCTGGCTGGGCTAGCCAGGCTAGTTGGGCTTGTAGAACCTTTTGAGCTTCTCGTTTCCTGATAAAATAGCCCTTGTGGAGGACATTGCGGTGCACTCATAACAAGCCCAGGGGGGCACTGGGGACCACTCACTAAATACAAGCCTGGAATTCCAGCTCCATCAGGTCTATCAGACAACACCAGTGTGTTCTGCAGATGAGGTTGAATCACATACTGCATTGGTAGGACAGGATTTGTGGTATAGTAAATTGGCTGCTGCTGAAGAACAACTGTCTGAGGTGGAACTGGCAGCTTAGCAGAACTGTTGCTTTGAGAGGAAGCAGAGATATTTGTAACTTTCGAGGAGTGAGATGTATTGGGTGGTGGGGGCACACTGCTAGGACTGACCGAGGATCTGACTGTGCTGCTGGATGTTATTACTTCCACAGATTTTTTGTTAGAATAGTTAGTCTCAGCAGTGTGTTCAAATCTGGACTTAAAAACAGGTTCAACAATATCTGTTGTAGCCTTAATGGTGGATGCTTGTTGGTGAATTGTGGAGGATTTGATTGTTGATGCAGGTGGAGAACAAATCTCAGCCAGGGTCTTGAATTTTGGTCCAAGGTCAGCAAGGAAGTGCAGGTCGTTCTCAGACTCCAGGAGGCTGCAACAGCCAACCGAGCCTGCAGGGGTGTCTGGGCCTTCACAATCATATTCCAACAAATTGTCCTTTGCTGGCAAAACATACAATGCTTTCTGTTTGGAGCAATGAAACACACAAAAAAATGGTGTCAATGTATTTATCAACATAGTGTAGATGAACCGAAAAGGTGCATGATGAGTACCTGCGAGTAGTAATCACTGAGGAATGCATCAGGAAGGGCGATGTCTTCATACAGAGCTGAGGAGTGTTGGATGCCAAGTGTCTGCATGTCGACTGTGTCTCCACCATTGTAGTAACTGGATGACTGCCCAATTAACTTGTAGGAATTGTCAATGCCCATCAAATATTCAGAAGTTTCCTCAAACCTTTGATCAAATTCATTTGAAAACGTTGTCTGTTGGGTTCCAGTGATGGCTGAGGCCATGCCGTTGAATTTCGATGCTGTTCCTGCCTCCACTCGTCTTTGAGCACCCAACATTATTGGGACACTTTGGAGTGGAACTTCCTAAGAAATTCAGAAACAATGACAGATGTTCGAGATGATTTGATGTATGGCTTGACTGTGGCAACATGTGTAAGCATTGTTTAAATAAAGAGTAATGATATCTTAACCATAAAATTATTATATAGCGTCAAATCGCTGCCATAAATTGCGAGCGCGTAAACACAAATCACGAGCGCGTAAAGCTCTCATCGCGGGCGCACAAAGCTCATAATGCGGGCGCATTTCCCGACCGAGAGAGCGTAAAGCTCTCTTCGCGGGCGCACGGTGAGGCTAATACTGGCCCCCTCCACTTTTCTGTGCGCTCTCACTGTGAATTTCTGCGCCCTCGCTGTGTTCAGTGGGCGTTATTTGTCAGTCTCAGTGGGTATTTTTGTCAGTTGGGGGCGTCAACCCTTGTGATTGATCTGATTGGCTGAATTTTATGCTCAAATCAGTCCCATCGTGGGACTTCCTTCTTGTGTCTTAAACAGCTGATGCAACTTCATCGCACAAACACACAGAAACAGAAAAACACTGTAGTTTAAAACGATCCACTCGGTTCCTTTGTGCTGCCCTCATTCCTGCTCGTGGCCTCGGAGCAGCGGGTCGCGGAGGCGCTTGGGCGAAGTCACAAGAACACAAGAAGGAAGTCCCGTGGTGGGACTGGATTTGAGTTTAAAATCCAGCCAATCAGATCAATCAAAGGGTTGACGCGCCCAACTGACAAAAACACCCACTGACACTGACAAATAACGCCCACTGAGCACAGCGAGGGCGCAGAAATTCACAGCGAGAGCGCACAGAAAAGTGGAGGGGACGCGTATTAGCCTCACCGTGTGCCCGCGAAGAGAGCATTGCGCTCTCTCGGTCGGGAAATGCGCCCGCAGTATGAGCTTTGCGCACCCGCGAAGAGAGCGGGGACAGCTTTATGCGTTCGCAATTTGTGTTTACACGCTCGCTATTTATGGCAGCGATTTGATGCCATATTATTACCAGTTGTACCAGTTGTATGCAGTTGTATAAAAAGCAGCTTTTGGGGGTTGACACGAACAAAATTCATGACTGAAAGTGGATCTAAAAGTGATAATGCCAGCTCTTATCATTATCAGTCTGACATAGGAGAGGACCCAGGTTTCTGAATTCGTGGAGACACACAAACATTGTCCTCTTTGGAAAAATAGTATTTTAGAAGAAGTCAATACCTTTTAGTTCACTCTGCCTTGATTCTGCAGTACTTTTCAAAATTTTGCTTTTGTACAGTAAATCCAATTCTCTTGCTGCAGTTCGAACCCACCTGCATCTGTATGTTGTCTGTCATTTTGTCTTATTGTGACTGAAAGTTTATGTTTTGTTTGACTAATTTATTTTGTTGTTAAATTGTCCAATATTGTTCAATTGTTTATATTTTTTTTCTTTTTTTTTATAAAATAAACACTTTTATGTACTCCACTTATATGGCACACAATGAGGTACTTTATACTGTAACTCATTCATACACCAGTGGTAGCCATGCAACGCACTCAGACACACCATGGAGCAATTTAGGGTTCAGTGCTAAGAGCAAGATGGGGAATTGAACCAGCAATCTCTGGATTGGAGACCAACGCACTGACACACAGTCACCCCAAAAGAATCAAATCAAACTCAAAGGAAGAATTTTCATAATAAAGGGAGACAACGCAAACCTACCTTATCTTCACCTCTACCTTCCGTGTGATAAGAAATAAGGTGTTCCTTGGTGTCAAATGGTAAATCACTGAATTGGTCAGGAAAGATTGTGTCTGCACCTCCACACTGACAAAACAGCAGCAGGAGTGGAATGACTGTGCAGAGAAGAAAATGAATCATCGGGCACAAAAGTGACATAGACACATCACATTAAATTCAAAAATCCTGTTAATGTGAAAACTGAAGCAGACACAATAATGTGGGTTATTGTTGAAGATCAACTCACACAGCAGTAAGCATAATGCAGCAAACAGTAGGCCAATGGCTGGTGCAGAGAGCTCAGATGATTTAGTCCCATCTGTAGCTGTGTCTCCATTGCAACCGTTTGTTTCCACACAAGTACAAACGTCCACAGTAAAAACCTCCTTATCAGGGCAAGAGAGACCCTGAGCATCCAAGACTTCCACCACCAGCTCATATGAACCAGGCCACAGTGCATCTCGGGAGTGTAAAGCAGCACTCGTTTCTGGAGACAAAGAGCAGACAACTGTTGGAGACGAAAACAGTGTCAATATCTAATCTGATCATACCTTCTCGTGTTTCCCAAAGCCTGTCTTATTGAACTTGTGTGTGTTGATAATGAGCGACCTCATCATAGCGTGTGGATAGCGTATGTGGATTGTTGTTTGTGGATTTTACAGAGACGCACATTTCTTTGTATGGACAAGATGTGGCAAGTGGTATTACAGCTATGATGTTGGTCCATGCATCTACACTCTAAATTAGGAAACGGGAAAGTAAAGTGACAAGGAGTGAAATTACTTTTCAAATGCAGTCACTCATGAAGTAATCTCATTACAATTTTCAAAAGTATGAAGTAACTAATTACTTCTTTAATAACTACCCTAAGACTGACTTTAGCACATTAAGGCATGTCCTCGAGATGAATGTCTTCTTGTGGTTGCTCTCTAGACCAAAGCAGCGGCCATGAAAAAATACATCAACTTGGCCCTCTGCCCAGGAATCATTCCTTCTTCAAAGTCATCAACAGGGGTGAGGTTTTTCTTCATCTTTTTATCTTCCTCACTGTCATCTTAATTTTTTCCTTAAGTTCAATGTCTTGCATATCTGCCAGCTCCTCTCTTGCCCAAACCTGACCATTTATTTATGGTCCCAACCTAACCTCCCCCAGTCGACCTTTCTATAGCCACCAGCAGCGGATCAAGCATTCTGTGGCCTGAAGCAGGTTTTCTGCTCAATGCCAGTCCTGACACAACCTGACTCTGAGAGGAAGTTGATAATGGAGGTGGATGCCTCCAGCCTCACCAATAGAGCCGTGCTATATCAAACGTCAATGAAAAACAAAGGCATTCACACCTGTGCCTGTCCATCTCAGAGAGTAGGGACTCAGAGAGTCCCCAGGCTGAAGGGAGTGACAACATTGGGGATTGGAACTCCTAGCCATGAGGTTGGCCCAGGGGGAGTGGTGCCACTTGTTGGGGGGAGCCAAGAAGCCATTAGTGATTTGAACGGACCACCTGACGTTGGACTACATGTGTTTGGCCAAATGACTCAACCCCCCCATCGGGTCTGAAGTTAGTCTTTTAACCTGTTCAACTTCACTCTGAGCTACATACTGGAAAGTAAGATGTTGTTTTGTTGTTTTATCAGATTTTACTGTTGCCTGTTCAAAGCATTTCACAAGTAATACCTAGAGGAAAAAAACCTTGTGACTTTTGGAATCCAACTGTATTTCTTACCATTTAAAACCTCTATTTCCCAGTTGCCTTGTGTCCCATCAGGTATGATTCTGAAGGTGAAAGGAGCAGCATTTGGATGATCATCTTTATCAAGGCCAGTCACATAAACAGTTTTTTCATCGGAGCACAAACTGCTGTGAGCTGTCCTCAAGGTAGGGCAGTGGTCATTGGCGTCCATGACTTGGATAGCTATTGTTCCTGTGGCAGTCTTTGATGGCATGTCTAAGGGTGATAATATCTTAGTCAAACAGCACTCAGGGTAACATGATGCATGTTCTGCTTCAAGTTGTAGACACTGAGGAAAACATGCAAGTTCGCATGGCTCAATCACGATCAGTGTGTCAATGTTATAAGTTAGTCCTATTTTGGCATTAAATTCTACTCATATCTATGCAAACGACAGAAAGTAAAATGTAACATCCCTCAGCCTAGTCAAGAGTACATCACAACAGAATGATATCTCTACTTTTACCTTGTGTTATGGCCAGAATCTTGGCAATGTAGGTACCATTGACCAGAAATGGTGATTCTCTGTCTGGTGCCTTGTTGAGTTTGATCTCTGCTGTTTCCTCATCGATGGTGAACCAGTTGTCTGGATCATAGACTTTGGCATAACTGGAGCATAATAAGAGCAAGGCAAGCAGTAAGCAAAATAAACGGCACACACACACGCACGCACGCACGCGCACACACACACACACACACACACACACACACACACACACACACACACACACACA
>JAUESE010076913.1:0-14376 GCA_032274725.1 Malacoctenus triangulatus | reverse complement strand
TTGTTTTCACACTTATTTATTAGAACAGTTTCCCAGCTCAACCTGTGAGTGTCGCCAAATGATCCACAGCGGTAGAATTGTGCGTACGCCAGCTATGAAGTTTGCGTGAGGCACCGCACTTTTCCACGCTCATTTCACTCTTGATACATCTGAATGTTGGCGTGAAAAAGTGCGTACGCCACTTTTTTGTGCGTACGCACCCTTTGTACATGAGGCCCCTGGTCATCTTTTCTGAATCTTGCTGTTCTCCAATACACATGAAGCGCCCTCGTGGGTATCTTTTCCTCAGCTGAGGAAAAAAGAGGTGGGTGTTAAGTCAACAGCTCCACCGTGGGACACCTGTATACTGACTCCAGCACCTTTTGTACAAAGGCTGGGTTGGCTCGCAAACAGACCTTAGTGAGCCCTGGTGCAAATTGCAAGCAGGATGACTGTATAGATAAAGCCTGTAGGTCACCTCCAAGCTTAGCTGTGGCTAAAGTTAAGAGCGAAGCAGTTCTTAGTGAGACAAACTTCATCTTTGCCACCCCCATCGGCTCAAATGGGTGGGCCAAGATGTTGTCCAGCACCACTGACAGCTCCCACAGGGGAACTAGGAATCTGGAAACTAGGAGCTTGCACCCTTCATAAAACAGCAGACTAAGGGAGGCTTCAAAAGTGGCACAAAATTTCTAAAAACTGCAGCATGCCACATCATGAGGGATGAGTTCCAAATTCAAATGCAAATTCAAATTCAGCTTTATTTATATGGCACTTTTCATACACAATGGTAACAAAGTGCCTCGCAGAGGCTAAAAACAACAAAGTAAAATCCCGAGAACGATAACCCACCCTCCACGCTAAGTACACAAAACACACAAAGCCTATATATACATACCCACACATACATGGGCACACGCACACCAACACACACACACCCACACATACTGACCAACACTAAGAGACACGGCTGGGCACCGAGGCATGAGGTGCGGTTGACAATATGGATAGGGGGCATCCACACTGAGAGCACCATGGCAGAGACCACCCCGGCCTGGGGAGACATGAGGCCCCACAACAAGGTGCGGAGCCCACCTGCCACCCGGGCCAGTGCCCTCCATGGGACAACACCCCCACCGGCAGGCCAAACATCGCTCCCGGTGTGGAAGACTCCCACGAGGAGACACCAGAGCTAAAACAGTAAAATACACATTAAACAAGGATATGATAAAATGATGTTAAAACAAAACCATATAAATGATAAAATAATATGAGGTATATACAATCAGTAAAATTGATCAATTATTCTACAGTCAATCTTAAATAATCAGAAATTCAAAGCTCGCTAAAATAAATGTGATAAAACGAAAATAGCTCTTCCTCAAAAGCTAAAAGCTGTTCCTCAAAGAATTCTTTTTTTTTGTTTTTTTTTTAAACGGTGTGGGAACTGGATCTAAAAGGCAGGTTGTGGGCTTTACTTGGGAAAAAACTTGACCAAGTGTCCTCGCATCAACCAGGACAAAACTCTGCAGCGTCTCCTCAGGTGAAAACAATGATCCAGGAGTGTTTGCGGTTAAAATCTGTTGTGAGAGAAGACTGGATCTAATGTCATCGATTTTACTCCTGAAGTGGTCTGCAAAGGCCTGGCAAAGGGTATCGGTTGTAGTTATAGGAGACTTGTTAAAATTACCATTGGTTAAAAACTCAAATGTGGAAAATAGAAATTTGGGGTTATTTTTTATCATCTGAGATTAGTTTTTTGAAATGGGAGGTTCTTGCTTGTCTGACTGTGTTATGGTAGGTTTTGAAGTGTTGACAAAATGTTTCATTGTGAACTGTCAACTTGGATTTTCTCCACCTCCTCTAAGGACTCCTGCAGGTTCTTTTCGATTTTTTCATTTTTTTTTTTTCATTTCTCCACAGTGCTGTAGATCTTACTTTTACAGTTTTTGTTAAAAGCGGAGCCACTGAGTCCACTGTTGACTTCAGTTTGTTATTAAAGTCATCAACAATAAAATCCCATGATGTAGGTAAAATCTCTGCAAAATTGCTCTGTAAAATCTGGATACATTTTTCAGCCACTTCAGGAGTAAGGTAGCGCTTCCTCACTGTTCTCACAGAGGCCCCCTGCTGGTTAAAACTGTAACGTTAAAAAAGCCCATGACAGTGGTCAGACACAGCCAGTTCCACAACAGAGGACACACCCACAGACAGGCCATATGTTCTGACCAGGTCCAGGGTGCGCCCTCTGCTGTGGATCGGCTGCGTGAAATGTTGTTTAAAATCCAAACAGTAAAGGAGGTTAAAAAATTCTTTGGACACTGGTTCCGAGGTGCTGTTGATGTGTAAATTAAAATCCTGCTATTTTTTTAACTGCTGATCCCAGACACTAGGGATTCTATCTCTGTTCCACTGACAAAAATGATCGTAAAAACGTGTGTATTAATGAACTGCAAAGCATTTTTATTCAATAAATGATGGTAGATTTTTTTTATACAGGCTATATCAGTTATTTTGTTATTCAACAAGCCTCGATGACATATGCCACAGGTGGCTTTGGCTTAGTTAGACAGCCACTGTGGCAGTTGTTGTGTAGGATCTCCCACATCAGCAGCTCGTTTGGCGTTACAGAGCTGGTTTTACAGTGTTTCTCTTTGAATGTCAAAAAATGCAGATAAAGATCACAAAGTGTGAACATGTGAACAAGTCTGCTGTGAGGAGAAAGCGACCAATGAGTGGGGTTGAGATTATTGCCCCTACCTGTCTGACACAAATGCTGTTTCTCTGCTCTGCTTCAGTGGTCAGCCATGTGAAGAATTTAAGTCTCCTTCAACTATGGGGATTACACACACCTTCAAAGCAGAAAAAAAACATGCAAATTCTAAAATTTTGCCACTTTGGAAAAAAATGAAGTAACAATTCATAATCTCACGGACAATGGAGCGCATCAGTGTTTTGTCTTTTATAATACATTTGTTTAACTAAAATGGTGCATCAGCAAGGCAACAACCACTTCTGCAACATCACACTGCTGTCCCTCATGCTGCAGTGTGTGTTTATATGTCTCAAATAAGGTGGTGGACCAAGCCACGTAGTTTGTCAACATTGAATTCCCTTGTCATTTTTTCAGCACCATACTTTCCTTTAGTAGCACACCTTTGCAAATAACACTCTTTGGCACCGGAAAATTTCTAGAATATGCCTGTGAAAAACCAAACTTTAAGATATCGTGGGAAAACTTTCTCTGTATGGCTGGCTCCAGCCTCTGTCTCCTCTCTTATTGATTCTTTATATGGTGACATGCCTCCCATGAAGCATTTATGCGCCTCCCAGGGGAGGCATGCCTCACACGTTGAAAACCTCTGGCTTTTTTATATTATACTGTCCCTGCCTCAATAGGAAACAGCTTATGGATGATTGTTTTTCAGGCAACAGTGAAAGTAAATCATGGACCGTCCTCTTCTCTAATTCTGATGTTTGAATTCACTGTCTACAATCACTTATAGTCTAAAAGTATGTGAAATCTGAAATACATTGTAATTTTCTTCTTTTAATGTACAACGCTTTAAACAAATAAGTCTCTTCTTATCTAAATCATTATCAATGTATGATCCAAATAGAGTGCTTTGCTTTGTTCCTACAGTCACCTAGAGTTGAATGGAAGGCAAACCTTTAAAATGCCAAGCTGTTTTTTGGGTGGAACAACATTCATTTCTCAGTTTGGGATTCTTTTACAGTCTGTTGGAAAACAAGCTTTACACTTTCCTATTTGATAAGACTTCGTCAAGACCGGCTCAGGTCACTTTGGTTCTTTTAGTTAAGTCCTTTGTTATGTGCTTACAGAGCTATGAGATCGATCGATCGATCGATCGATCCATCCATCCATCTGCTTATCCGGAGCCAGGTCACGGAGGCAGCAGTCTAAACAGAGAATCCCAGACTTCCCTGTCCCCGCGTACCACCATCAGCTCCTCTGTGGGGAACCCAAGGTGTTTCCTGGCCAGCCAAGTGATACATTCCCCCCAGTGAGTCCCGGGTCATCCCCGGGGCCTCTTCGCAGTTGTTCCTTCTGGATCCAAAGTTTGACTGTCAGCTGAATTATCCTCTCCAGTACCCTGAAATAGACTTTTCCAGGGAGGCTGAGGAGTGTGATCCCCCTGTAGTTGGAGCACACCCTCTCATCCCCTTCTTGTAAAGGGGTACCACCACCCCGGTCTGCCAACTGTCATGTGATGCAACAGAGGCGTGTCAGCCAAGACAGCCCGTTCACATCCAGAGACTTGAAGTCCTGCTCCCCCCTGGTGCTTTGCCACTGAGGAGCTTTTGAACCACCTCAGTGACTTCAACTTGGGTGATGACTGAGTCAACCTCCAAGTCCCCAGCCTCTGCTTCCTCTACAGAAGGCACTTTGGCAGGACAGAGGAGATCCTCAAAATATTCCTTCCACTGCCTGACCTTATCCCCAATTGAGGTCAACAACTCCCCACCTTTACTGTAAACAGTGTTGGTAGGGTCCTGCTTTCCCCTCCTGAGGTGCCGCACGAATTACCAGAACCCCTCTGAGGTCAACTTATAGTCCTCCTCCTTGGCATCCCCGAACTCCTCCCAGGCTCAAGTTTTTGCCACCACAACAGCCGGGGCCACCACATGCTTGGCCCTCCCGATTCCTGTCAGCTGTCTCAGGAGTCCCGCAGGCCAAGAAAGTCCTAGAAGACTCATTCAGCTTAACGACAGTCCTTACTTCCGGTGTCCACCTCCAGGTTTGGGGATGCAAGATGTTCAAACACACTGTGCAATTCAGGGTTCAATACAAAGGTATTATAGGATAGGATGAGAGGGGGAACAAACCTCCAATCTTTGGACTGAAGGCAAACTCACTTTATTTCTTACTATTCATAAACATCACAGAACAAACAGTTTTGAGAAAGAAACAAGATAAAAGCAGTGTTGTGTGTCGTGGTAGTCATTAAGCTCATTTTTGGAGAAAAGATGTGGAGTACAGATGTAAGGGTCCCTTGCTTATTTGCACAAGTGTCTAATATGAGGGATGTAGTCCTTCAGTAAATTTCTGGCTAAAGTTTCCACCTTTCAGGACCTTCTGCGTCGGGACATCCTATACTACAAGGGCCGGATAAACATGGACCTGATGGAGGTGATCGTCATGGAAGATGGGAAGGAGAAGGACTTTAACATCAGTGTGAAAAATGCCCTAAAATTACAGTCTGTAACTGGTAGTGAAGTTCACCTCCTTTGTACCAAGAAGCCAGAGCACAAGCAACGCTGGCTCCACGCCTTTGCAGATGAGAGGAAGCAGGTCCAGCACGACCAGGAAACAGGTATGATATCATTTTTTTTACTGTATTTTCAAATGTAATTGTGTGTCTTGGTTTTGGAAAGCATTAAGAAAACTGTGAGTTCCCTTGTTAAAATGTTTCACTTCTGATTTTGGGAATGGGAAAACAAAGACTTTCATCTTTCACATTTGGACATTTCTGTTTGCTATTTACAAACATACAGTGCTTGGCTGTCTCTGAATCTCACATTAATGGTCTTGAGTTTATGGTTTAATGGCATTTGATGGAGTCAAGTCTAACTTTGCAGGCACGTGAGTGCGAAGTCTGACATAAGATTCAAGTGGCCTGTGCTGTCACTTGGGTTCGGCTATGGTGTCTGGAATAAAACTGTTATTACCGGTAAACCTTTAAGTTAATAAGAAGCACTAAAAGAATTACTCATTCAGAATTATTATTATTGTTGTTGTTGTTGTTGTTGTTGTTATTGTTATTATTATTATATTTTAGAAATATTAGTCCTTGACTGTAGCAGGAACTTTTGTGGGCATGGGCAAAGTAGTGTAACCCTCATGTCTCGGAAGCTCTTCATCTCCAGGCTCCAGGGTGGTGAACATTTCAGGGGGAAACCATCACCTTTACCTGTTATCCTCCACAAGGGCTGGTAGGAAGTTAAATGTAATGGACCTTACCTCGTCAACCTAAAGTACACATATGAAGTGCCAATTTTTTTAAGTTGCAAAGAAATAATTACCCCAGTTTTAAATTCATACAAATTTCCCAAATAAGAGAATACAACCTGCGGTGCAGTGAACCCTTGTTATACCGCAGTTCACCTTTCGCGGCTTCGCTGTTTTGCAATTTTTTATTTTTTTTTTGCAGTTATTTATCTTTTTCTGCATCCTGATTGGCTAAGGGACTGTAGCCATTGTCACTCAATCTCCTCCATGCTTCTTCTCTGTCCAGCACAGAATGCTTTCAGCAAATTAACGTTTGCAAAGTTTCTCCGAGACAAAACCCACAATGTCAACAAAATGTTCTGCACTGACAAAGGCAGCTGCAGACGTGCCCAAAAAGCAGAGGAAGATGCTAACTATGGCAGAAAAGGCTACACTTCTGGACATGCTAAAGGAAGGTAGAAGCCATGTGGCTTCAGGGCACTCTTACGGAACACAGTGTTGCATAGTAAATGTGAAAAAATAATGATGACTATTTTGTTTATAGTGGGTTCTTTTTTGGATGCAACCCCCGTGATAAACGAGGGTTCACTGTACATGTACATTAAAAAATGTGGAGATATAAAGGATAAAAAAAATCTGATGCTTTTGTCATGTCTTGCATTAATTGAAATGTTGTGATTTCAATATCCTTCCTGGCAAGCATTATGTGACAAGACATGAAGTTGCAACTTCTTTTTCCAATTTTTTTCCCTTCTCTTGTTTGATGGTTTTGAATGCATAAGCTACACACTGAAACCTTCCACCAGTTAATTCACTGTTGCATACAGCCTGCACACAGGTAATGTGGAAGTGTAAGGGGAAAAAGGAGAAAAAGATGTTAAGATGTTAATTTAGGACAGCAAATCGCCATCTTACAAGGGACTGAGCTCACAGCGGGTCCAAATCAGCATAGACTGTTATGCAAGTAGAGACAGTCTCTGTTTAGTTGGACTCGCTGTGAGCTTGGCCCCTTGTAAGATGGCTATTTGCAGTCCTAAACTATGTCGACAACATCATCCACTACAGGCTGCAAGCCCATGAAGGACATATTGTCCAACTTGAATGTGAAAAGTTTGCTCTGGGTCACTACTTTCACATTTGCCTATAAATTGTCCAGGTGTGGATGTGAGTGCACCTGTTTTATTTTGGTAGCTCTCCTTGTCTCTGGTTGCAGGCTGCTTGACTTCATCTCTTCCTGTGTGATTGCTGCTCCCTCACTAACGTGCTGCACCTGTGCCTGCTCCGTGATTAGACTCACCTGGTGCTCCTAGTATATATGTGGGCTTCTGTTGTTGCCAGATTGTTTGTGTTTCCATGCCAGTCGCAACCAGCCTTCATTCCTGCCATAGTTCTGAGTTCCGTGTATTGACCTGTTTGTTTCTGGATTACTGAGCTTGGCTTTCCTGTGATGTCATCTGTCCGTGTATGATCCCTTGAACTGTTGTTTGGATTTGGATTTACCTCATCTCCCTGGATTCTCCTGTTTGGTGCCTGACCCCCACCTGTTCCCGGCTACGTCCCCAGATCATCTACGCCTACGCTATGCCTTTGCTGGTTATAGACCTCTAGACTGTTGAATTGCTGTTTAGCCTGATAAACTGTTTTTACGTTTGTACTGTATTCTGTCATGCAAACAAGTCCGCAAACCTGGCCATCACCGCTGACAGTACAAACTCGCCATGGACTCAGCCGACTGCACCAGTGCAAACTCTGAGCTCTCACCCTAGTTCCCCTTGCTGCAAGAGCACCTTCAGGTGCATGTGGCTCAGAGTGATCACCTGCTCACCTCCTTTGGGTCTCAGATCACCAGCCTCACGACGTAAGTTAACCGCCTGTTGGTTCCCCCAGAGAGGGTTGCAGCAACCTCCCCAGCGGTTACTGTTCCCCTAGCCCCCCCAGGGAGGTTTTCTGGAACTTGAACTCTTGCCACATCTTTGTCACACAGTGCAAGCTCCATTTTGAGCTGCACTCTGCTGCTTTCCCCACAAAGCGAGTGAAGGTAGCCTTCATGATCTCACATCTCTCTGGGCAAGACGTGGCCACGGCGGTGCAGAGTGGTCCAACCGGTCCTCGTGCTGTGCTTCCACCCAGGAGTTCTATTCAACCCTGGGAGTGATCTTTGGACGCACTCTTTATGGTTGATGTGGTCCAACTTCTCACACTACGGAAGGGTGCACGCTCAGTCTCAGACTACGCCATTGACTTTCAATACCTTGCAGCTGAAAGCAACTGGAATGCCTGTGCTCTGTATGACGCATTCCTACAGGGAATCATCACTGTGCTGAAAACTCAGATAGTGTTGCGGGAACCTTCCTCCTGACCTGGATGCCCACGTCGCCTTCATGACGGAAACGGAGCAGCTGGGCACAGCAGTGGCAGTGTCCAGCATCACTGGCACATTCTTTTAGGTGGGCTGAATCACTTCCCTGGACCCTTGAGACCTCACTTCTTGCTACGTCCAGCCCACCTAGTGAGCTGGAGGAGCCCATGCAGGTTGGTCGGCCCGGTCTGTCTCTACAGGAAAGAGAGACACTTTCACCAGGGTCTCTTGCGGAGTGGGATCACTGGATCGTCCACTGACCACATCGAGCTCACTCACCTCAGGAGCCTCAGCATCTTTTGACCTGGGAGACCGTACAGTTATCCAAGTTCCGTTTTTGTCTCCTTCCATTTCATTACAGGTGGCAGTGTTGGTGGGCTTGGCGGTGGATGCTAACCTGATAGACTCCAGTCTGACTGAGAAACTCCAGGTTAGACTCACACCCCTTGGAAGACCCCTTGCAGCATGCTCCTTGGATGGGCCAAGTTAGCTTCCCCAGCCACCACACTGACCACACTTCCTTCCACGTCTTGCTTCAAGGCAATATACCCTATGATTCTGGGCCTCCCCTGCTCTGACAATACAAGCCTTCTTCCTGGAAGGACCCAGAACCAGGCC
The DNA here is from genome assembly GCA_032274725.1 of Malacoctenus triangulatus. NCBI lineage: Eukaryota > Metazoa > Chordata > Actinopteri > Blenniiformes > Labrisomidae > Malacoctenus > Malacoctenus triangulatus. The sequence continues at coordinate 5,449 of JAUESE010076913.1, read as the reverse complement.
CCAGGACTATTAGGGGCCACCACAGCAGTGGAACCCATCAACCTCTCCCAAGTGCCCCCCTGCTATCACAACCTCAAGGAGGTCTTTTCTAAGGATCTTGCCCTGTCCCTGCCTCCACACTGATCCTACGACTGTGCCATCGACATCCAGGAGTGAGCGACCCTTCCTTAGGGTCATCTGTACTCCCTCTCCAGACCCAAACTTCAAGCTATGAAGGAATATATCTCCATATCCCTCCAAGCAGGTATCATCCATTCATCATCCTCCCCAGTGGGTGCGGGGTTCTTCATGGGGAAGAAAGATGGTTCTCTCCGTCTATGCATAGATTACAGAGGGTTGAAATATATAACTGTGAAGAATTGGTACCCTTGTTGCTAATGTTTTTTACATTTTGAGGTCCTCAGGGAAATCGAGTTCTTCGTGAAGTTGGACCTCCGCAACGCCTACCACCTGGTGCGCATCTGCGACGGGGATGGATGAAAAACTGCCTTCAACACGCCATCTGGTCATGATGAGGATCTGGTCATGCCTTTCGGGCTATGTCCTGCTCCTGCCACATTCCAAGCTCTGATCAACGCCATCCTCTGTGAGTACCTCAGCCATTTCGTACTTGTATATTTGGACAATATTCTCATTTTTCCCCGGATCTCAGAACCCATATTCACCCTGTCCACCTCGTCCTTTCTTGCTTCCTGGAACACCATCTGTCAAAGCTCAGAAGTGCGAGTTCCACGTCTCATCCACCTCCTTCCTGGGCCACGTTATTTCAAGTGGAGATGTGAGGATTGACCTAGCTACAATTGGGTCAGTGGAGGATTGGCTTACACCTCCAGGATGAGCTTTCAGCGGTTCTTGGGGTTTGCCAACTTCAGCCACCGGTTCATTAAAAACTTTAGCCGGGTTGCCTTTTCACTCCACTGGTTCACCTCCACACATTTCCCTTCAGCTCGTCCCTCGAGGCTGAAGAGGCCTTCATTGCCCTAAAGAAGGCTTTCTGTTTTGTGACCGTCCTCACTCAGCCTGACCCAAAATGACAGTTTCTTGTGGAGGTCAAAGCTTCTGAGGAGTTGAAGCAGTCCTCTCCCAGCACTCAGGAGCCGACAACCATGTCCACCCATGTGTGTTCCTCTCCAGGAAGCTGTCTGTGGTGTAGAGGAACTATGATATGGGGGATCGCAAGTTGTTGGCAATCAAGGTGACACTGGAGGAGTGGTGTCACTGGCTGGAGAGGGCCCTCCACCCGTCAATCATCTGGACTGACCATCGCAATCTGGAATATATTTGCTCAATGCTCACCAGGCCCGGTGGAGTCTGTTCTTCAACCGTTTCAATTTAACCCTGACGCACCGGCCTGGCAAGCACAATTTCAAGCCGGATGCCCTGTCCTGAGTTTTTGAACCAGAGGATCAACCCAAGAGTCCCGTCACCCGTAGCCCTAACCCATCATCCCACTGACCAACATCATCAGAGCTGTCACCTGGGAGGTGGAGCAGCTCGTGCAAGACGCCCAGGAGGAAGCACAGGTACCCAGTTCCCGCCCTGTTAATCGCCTGTTTGTGCCTACCCCTCTGCATTCCCAGGTCCTGCACTGGGCACATGCCTCCCAGCTGGCGGTCCACTCAGGAGCTTCACGCACCTTTTTCACCACCCATTGCCGCTTCTGGTGGCCCAAGATGCGTGCTGATGCCACTGAATATGTCAACACCTGTCCCACTTGTGCTCGCAACAAGGAAACCAACCAACCACCCTCTGGTCAACTCCATCCGCTCCCCGTACCAGCTTGGCCCTGGACCCACATCTCCCTGGACTTCATCACTGGTCTCCCTCCTCCCAGCAGTAACACATGCATCCTCACTGTGGTTGACAGATTCTCTAAAATGGTGCACTTTGTCCTCCTCTCCAAACTCCCCTCTGCTAAAGTGAAGGCTGAGCTGTTACTTCATCACATCTTCCAGCTTCTTGGACTCCCTATCGTTGTGGTCTCCAATCGCGGACCCAAATCCTCTCCTGTTTCTGGAAAGAGTTTTGGACCCTCATCAGAGCTTCAGTCAGCCTCTCTTCCAGATACCATCCGCAGTGTAACGGGCAGACTGAGTGGCTCAATCAAGTTTTGGAAAGCCATCAGCCCGCCACCTAGTCTCAAAATTTAATTTGGGTTGAAAACGCCCACAACATCCTTCCATCATCCTCCACTAAACTGTCTCCCTTTCAGTTTGCCTATGGTTACCAGCTTCCTCTGTTCCCAGCCCTGGTCCAAAGATGCTGGCGAGGGTGGTGGATGGTGCAGCGGAACCTCCTACGGGCAGCTACCTGCCACAAGCTCTTTGCTGACCGACACTGCACCATCGCACCCCAGTACTGACCAGGGCAGCAGGTATGGGTGTCCAACCTCGATTGCCGCTTCCAGGGCCCCTCATGTAAGCTACTTCCTCGTTTCATTGGACCATTCCCTGTGTCAAAAGTGAATAACCCTGTCTCTGTGCGGCTGAAGCTCCCTTGTCCGATGAGGGTGCATCCCACCTTTCACACCAGCCGTATCAAGCCTGTCAGAACCAGCCCCCCCTCTCAGAGATCAGGCTCCCTCCACCCCCCGGCATCTTGGGTGAACCCCCTGTATATATGGTCCAGACGCTCCTGACAGTCAAAACAAAAAGGGTCGTCAGTACCCTGATGGACGAGAAGGAGTACGGCTCAGAGGAAACCTGCTGGGTCCCCTCCTGGGACATTTTCGACAACTCCCTCATCACAGAGTTCCACATTGCCCATCCAGACCACCCTGGGGTGTCAGGAGCTGGCCGTTGAGGGGGGAAACTGTCGCACGCTATGTTTCAGTTCTATCTGTTTCCTGTTTAATTTTGATAGCTCACCTTGTCTCTGGTTGCAGGCTCCTTGACTTCCTCCTCGTATAAATGTGGACTTCTGTTCTTGTCTTGTCAGTTCGTCTGTGTTTCCACGCCAGTCACAACCAGCCATTGCTCCTGCCATACTTCCGAATTCTGCGTACCGACTCATTTGTTTTTGGACTACTGAGCCTGCCTTCCCTGTGACATTGTTTGTCCCGTGTATGACTGTGTCAGATTGTTGCCTGGTTTTGGATTTGTCTGGTCTCCCTGGATTCTCCTGATTGCTTCCTGACCCCTACCTTTCCTTGACTATGTCCCCAGATTATCAACTTTTATGGGTAGTTGTATGCTGGTGATCTGAACTCTGGACTGTTGACTCGCCATTTGCCTAATAAACAGTTATCACACTCATGCTGTGTCTGTCACAGGAGTTATGGTGCCTATGACATATACAGTCGTATGAAAAAGTTTGGGCACCCCTGATCATTTTCACGATTTTCCTTTGTAAATCATTGGTTGTTCGGATCAGCAATTTCAGTTAAATATATCATATAGCAGACAAACACTGATATTTGAGAAGTGAAATGAAGTTTATGGGATTTACAGAAAATGTGCTGTAATCACTGAAACAAAAGAAGGCAGGTGCATAAATTTGGGCACCCCAACAGAAAAATTACATCAATATTTAGTAGATCCTCCTTTTGCTGAAATAACAGCCTCTAAACGCTTCCTATAGCTTCCAATGAGGGTCTGGATTTTAATTGAAGGTATTTTTGAACATTCTTCTTTACAAAACATCTCCAGTTCAGTCAGGTTTGATGGTTTCCCAGCATGGACAGCCCGCTTCAAATCACACCACAGATTTTCAATAATATTCAGGTCTGGGGACTGAGATGGTCATTCCAAAATGTTGTACTTGTTCCTCTTCATGAATGCCTTGTAGAATTTGAGCAATGTTTTGCGTCGTCGTCTTGTTGAAGTATCTAGCCCCGTCGCAACTTCAACTTTCAATGATTCTTGAACATTGTTCACAAGAATCTGCTGATACTTACTGAAGTCCATCCGACCTTCAACTTTCACAAGATTGCCAGTACCAGCACTCACCACACAGCCACACAGCTTTATGGAACCACCACCAAATTTTACTGTGGGTCGTAAATGGTTGTCATGGAATGCTGTGTTCTTCCGCCATGCATACCGGCCCTTGTTTTGTCCAAATAACTCAATTTTAGTTTTATCACATCAGAGCACCTCATTCCAAAATGAAGCTGGCTTGTCCAAATGTGCTTTAGCATACTTCAAGCAACTGTTTGTGGCATGTGCGCAGAAAAGACTTCTGCCGCATTACTCTCCTATACAGCATCTCCTTGTGCAAAGTGCACTGAATAGTTGAACGATGCACAGTGACACCATCTGCAGCAAGATCATGTTGTAGATCTTTGTAGCTGGTCTGTGGATTGAGTTTGACTGTCCTCACCATCCTTCGCCTCTGCCTATCTGAGATTTTTCTTGGCCTGCTACTCCGGCCCTTAACTAGAAACTGTGCCTGTGGTCTTCCATTTCCTCACTATTTTCTTCACAGTGGAAACTGACAACTGAAATCTCAGTTGAGCTAGCTTTTTGTATGATTCCCGTAAACCATGATGTTGAAAAATCTTTGTTTTCAGGTCATTTGACAGTTGTTTTTAGGCTCCTATGTTGCCACTCTTTAGAGAAGATGCAAAGAGGAGAACAACTTGCAACTGGCAACCATAAATACCCTTTCTCATGATTGGCTTCACCAGTGTATGTAGGTCAAGGGTCAATGAGCTCACCAAACAAATTTTGTTTACCAATATTTAGTGCTAAAGGTATTAAAATCAATAAAACAAGGGTGCCCAAATTTATGCCACTGCCTACTTTTGTTTAAGCAAGTATTGCACACTTTCTGTAAAACCTATAAACTTCATTTTGCATCTCAAATATCACTGTGTGTTTCTGCTATATGATGTGTTTAACTGAAACTGCTGATCCGAACAACCAATGATTTATAAAGGAAAATCTCGAAATAATCAGGGGTGCCTAAACTTTTCCTCAAAACTGTATTTTGATCACACTTCTGTTTCTCCACTTTAATTCATTATGCAATATTGTCAAAACAACAATGACTTAAAAAAGTATTTTTTATCCTTCTGCCTGTATGCACTTTGACATCCCCTGCCATGTTGTTATGACATCATTGGTTGCAACTTGTTCCCCCCACTTGATGGTGAATCAGACAAATATTGAAGCAGAGAGGAGCCATTCGAGTCACTGAATCACATGCACAATATTGTACTCTTCTTCTCCACAGAAGGAACAGAATTTTTTGATTTTTACAGCAGTTACGAATACCACTGAAATGGAAGCAACTGTTAGCCATGGCTCACTCTAAAACAACAGAAGGAACTGCAGTCCTGCCTGCGTCTCTCCAAAACGTGCTCAAGCAACTGTCCCTCTTATCTCTGGCCTGCTCTCACTAACACACTCACTCTCTCTGTCACTCTCTCTCACACACACACACACACGTGTGCACCTGCCCTCCTGTCTGCCTGTAAGCTGTTGTAATTGCTATGTAACTGTTGATG
>JAUESE010076904.1:0-11082 GCA_032274725.1 Malacoctenus triangulatus | reverse complement strand
CCCCCCCCGCCCCCCCCCCCCCCCCCCCCCCCCCCCCCCCCCCCCCCCCCCCCCCGGGGAACAACAACTCAGGGCTGGACCCAGACCACAGGTGTCAGGCCAACCAGAAAAGCCCCAAGAAGCCACCCACCTCTTGAACACAATTCAGACCCCCAAACCAAAGATTCTGTCAGCCTAAATAAATGATTGAATTAAAAGCTATGATTTTCTTAAAATATGGATTTTATTTTCAATGCAACTTTTTTCATTTTCAATAAACTTTTTTCAATGCCAATTTTTCTTTTCAATACTAATTGAAGCGCTCACATTTATAACCCCATTTATGAGAGCAAACTTTCCACTTTTAATAATGAATTTGTGATGGAGTGTTGTGCCAAGAAGACAGGTGTGGATGGAGGGGGTAAGAGGTGTGGGGGCGTGTTTGACCAGTATTCCAAAAAAGGTAGTAGCAAATCAGAAATTAAGTCAACTTGGTCTCTCGGTAGTGTCACACATCATTACCATACCCACCCTTTTTTTACTGAGTAGGGAAATCCAGCCTGCCAAAACAATGCCCCCATAAAATAAAATAAAAAAATGATTTTTATTTTCTTTTGATCATTGATGTATGCAGCAATATCAACTACATGAAATAGTCAATACTGTGAAATTATGGCACCTTAAAACCATTTTAATTGAAGCACTTTTACAAATACAGAATTACATGGACCAAGAGTTTGAAGAGTTGCTGGTCGATACTCCAAATGTTGGATACGACAGCTGATTTGCCGCAGTGGTGACAAAAAAGACCGGCCAGCCTTTTCAAAAAAGTCACGAAACTGACATTAAAAAACTGTTTTCAGTTGTATTTCATAAGCATATGGAGGATTTGGTCTAAAAAGAGAACACAATTGTTCTGTAATAAAAAATTCAAAATATCTCATGGGGGAAACCAAGATTTAAATTTGGTCATGGTTACTTAAAGTGAGTCAAAATGTCTCCACAAACCAACAGTGTTGTGTGTCCTCCCACTGTATCTGTCTCTCCATCAGCTTCCAGTTGCAGCAATGCATTCAGTTTCACTTCATTCTGATGAGGGAGGTTTTTGTATGACACTTTTTCACTGTGTGTACGAATGCTAACTGTTGATGTAGTGATGACTCTGACAGTAGTAAACTGCTGCATCATCCAGCTGGACTTCTCTGATGGTCAGAGTGAAGTCAGAGTGTGATCCACTGCCTGTGAAACGCTCTGAAGTTCCTGATGTTCGAGTGCTGCTGTAGTAAATCAGCAGTTTAGGAGTTTCTCCATCTCTCTGTTGGTACCAGGCTAAAAGGTGGTGGTTACTCGACACATAAACATTAGGACTGGTCCTACATGTGATGGAGACAGAGCCTCCCACAGCAGAGCTCTGTGCTGCAGGCTGAGTCACTGTGACCTGGCCTCTGGTCACTGACAATTCAGAAACGCAAAGAGAAAGCAGTGTCAATGTTTTGTGGGACAGATGTTGACTGAGGTGAACAGCTGTATTTGCTGGACTTTACCTTTGAAGCAGCAGCAGAAGAGAGTCCAGAGCAACAGGCAACTCAGAGGCATGATTCTGATGAGGAGCACTTGTCTGGCTTCTGTTGTCATGAAGGACAGCTGTCAGTCAGCCAGGGCTCATCTCCCAAGATATAAAGTCTCCCTGAGCAGTGGAGCATGCAGCTGCTGATGCAAATAAGCTCACCATGGTAACATTCTGATTATAACTTTGAAGAAGCCTTTGACCACAAGACCACATGTTATGAAAAGTACTGACAGTTTGGACCTGTTTACATTCATTTGCTGTCAGGGAGTAAGATTTGCATGAGCAGGTGCTCATCGTGCTCTGAGTCATACATTTGATGTGCAGTCTGAAACCTATCAGTCCAGCATCTAGAGCTAAGAGAGAGTCTGCGAGTAGAAACAGGAGATGGACACAGGGTATATATACTGAGTTATAATACCTGTAGTTACTTAGCAGTTACCTGAATCAACACATGGGTGGTTTTGAAATGTTCATCCAAATCACAGATGTCAGACCAACCAGAGTTGCAGTCTGCAAAGCCACCCACCGACACAATCCCAACCCCCGAACCCCAGCAGAATGACTTTATACTTCCAAACACCAAGGGCATAGCCAGCAGGCCCTGTGCTTTGTGCCCCACCACCACCAGCTCACTCACCCATCATCCCACCAGAGAGGAGCCTGGCCCCACAAGCTGAGTCTTCTTGATGATGTGAGAATGCACCACCAACCCTGTTACTGAGCTCCTAAGTTTCCAAACCAAGGAATATACCTTTATGTGGGTGTGTAGCATATAATACATTTAAAATGGGAGCGACAGACAGCTGGCCCTGTGTGTCCTCCCAAATGTTTGTGTAGAAATGTGCAGCAGGGTTGGCTCACTAGTTGGGTGACTTCTATTGGAGAGCCCACCTGCCCCAAGATACTCAATGACATATGCATTAAAACAAGATGCTGGAGGAAGTGGGTTTGGAGGGCATTGTGCACACTCCCGTCCAAGCCCTCCGACCTTGAATGAAGTGCTCATAGCATGGAGTATCGTGCACTGTACCATATTTGGTAAGAAAATAGTGCAGTGAGTCTAAGAGGTCAGCAGTTGTGGGCCGGGTTCGAAGAAATGGCAGGACATAGGTCTGACAGTGTCATTGGTCTGTCGGTGCAGTCGGTCCCAGGAACAGTGAGCACAGACCTTTTGGCCAATAGGAAGACCACCAAGCCAAGGCCTAAATCCTACACCCTGAAGAGCAGCAGCACTGAACCAGTGCACCCATACTATGGGCACAACCCAGGCCAGAAAAAGTAAGAGACAGCACACACCTATGGAAGTGAATGAGGCGGACCCACAGCACTGGATTTGACACCGGGCAGTGAGGTAGGACCCCTGTGAGGTCAGGCATAGCCTTGAGTACCTCCATGGGAGATCAGGCCAAAATGATCGCCGTACTCTCTGGAGTGCATGCAGAGTCTAAGGGTCAACCCATAGACCACGTCTATGGGATGTCAATGTACTGTAGAAGCCGGGGGGTTGGTGGGGGCAAGATGGACTCGGGCCAACAGGGGAAGGGAAAGAAAAGAAGGGACTGTTAAGGTGAACATTCTTGCTGGTAGTGCTTCTTCAAAAAATCTTGTCTTTGATTCAAAGTGACAGCAAAATAAAAAAAGACAAACAACAAAATAAAAAAAAGACAAATTTGCAAGATACAAGTAGAAATCTGTAGGGGTTTGATTGAATGTACATTTATTGTTTGTATTAGAAACATATTGTAATGATAATAAATTGATTGAGAACTTTACTTTGTGTAAGAGGATAAATAGTCAGATGGTCTGAAGTTGCAATTCATCAGTGCAAGTTTTTAATTTACACATCATCATTTATATCAAAGTGCTTTTTATAATCTTGTTTTTTGTGTAATTTATTAATTGGTTGAACATGTTTCAATCATGAGACTTCTACCAAAAGTGTAATTTATATTTTATCAAAATTACTATCTTAAATACTACTTTAAACTAAAATAGCAAAGTAGTCTATTCCAGGGTACTAGAGAGGAGGATTCGGCCAGTAGTTGAACTTCAGATACAGGAGGAACAATGTGGGTTCCGTCCTGATCATGAAACACTTGACCAGCACTACACTCTTTGCAGGGTGCTCGAGGGATCATGGGAGCTTGCCGAACGACTCCACATGTGTTTTGTGGATCTGGAAAAGGCATCAGATCATTCCGTGTAGTCTCTGTACAACCGGAGTAGGAGCCTGGTTTGCATTGCTGTCAGTAAGTCAGACCTGTTTCCAGTGCATGTTGGCCTTCAGCAGGGCTGCCCTTTGCCACAGGTCCTGTTCATTGCTTTAATGGACAGGATTTCTGGGCACAGCCAGGGGCCGGAGGGAGTCCGGTTTGGGGGTCACATGATAACATCTCTGCTTTTCGCGGATGTTGTTCTGTTGGCGCCCTCAGAACAGGACCTCCAACGTGAGCGTGGGCGGTTTGCAGCTGAGTGTGAGGCAGCTGGGATGAGAATCAGCACCTCCAAATCTGAGGCCATGGTTCTCGACCGGAAAAAGGTTGGAGATGAGTTCCTGCCGCAGGTGGAGGAGTTTAAGTATCTTGGGGTCCTGTTCGCGAGTGAGGGTGGAATGGAGCAGGAGGCCGACAGGCGGATCAGTACAGCGGCCGCAGAAATACGGTCAAAGTATCGGTCCGTCATGGTGAAGAAGGAGCTCAGCCAAAAAGCAAAATTCTCTATTTACCAGTCGATCTACGTTCCAACCCTCACCTATGGTCATGAGGTTTGGGTCATGACCGAAAGAACGAGATCTTGGATACAAGCAGCTGAAATAAGTTTTTTCTGCAGGGTGGTGGGCCGCAGTCTTCGAGATCGGGTGAGAAGTTCTGCCACCTGGGAGGAGCTCAAAGTAGAACCGCTGCTCCTGCACATAGAGAGGAGCCAGCTGAGGTGGCTCGGGCATCTGTTTAGGATGCCTCCTGGTCGCCTCCTTCAGGAGGTGTTCCAGGCATGCCCCACTGTGAGGAGGCCCCGGGGAAGACCCAGGACACGCTGGAGATAGTACATCTCCTGGCTGACCTGGGAACGCCTTAGGGTTCCCTCAGAGGAGTTACGGGTGGTGGCCGGGGACAGGGAAGTCTGGGAGTCTCTGCTGAGACTGCTGCCCCGGCCACCTGGCTCCAGATAAGCGGTGGATGATGGATGGGTAGTTATATTGATTTGAAGCAGTGACACAGAAGAAGCCGCTCAGTGTCGGTGGTGCGTTTGTGACAAATTCAGAGAGCTGTGTCTCTCTGCACTCAGAGGTTATTGTACAGCGGCTCAAAAAGTTTGTATCACTGTGGTGGACTTTTGGAGGAGGAACCAGGCTGAGCGTTGGAAGTAATTTTATTTTGTTTGTGAAATTAATTACAATACGATAAGTTACTGTTCAAACTGTGTTGCACAGACCGAAAACAATGCCTATTATTTTGTTTGTTCTGTCGAATCATGAAGTGTAGCAAGGTACTGCTTTTGTCATACTACTTGCTCTGAACTCAGTTACAAGTAAAACTGTTCGATACTGAAGTACTCAATAATTCATTACTTTGATAAAATATCTACATTTAAAGTTGATTTTCTTCTGTGGAAAATAGAGTTGACCAAAAGGAATCAATGTCTTCTGTTTTAAAAAGAACAGTTAGAGGTAAATCAATTTTCATCTCTATCAATCATCCCTTCAAAATGCTGCTCATCCATTTGGTGGAGCAAGTCATGGTGGATATGAATTTTTTTTTTTGGGATAATCACTTTTCTAAACTCCCTCTCAATTGTATTTTGTTTTACTAATCATTTAAATAATATTTAAATATAATCTTCAGAGAAAAATCAAATTTGATATTAATTCAACATTTGTAATGCTATTCATCTGGGCTTTTGTAAGAATTAACAAAAATTGTTTTGTAAAAAGAAAATTTCCAAACTATTGTGTGATTGCTTCATCAAACTGGTTAACAGAAAGTTTAAAAAAGAAAACAAAAGGAAAGACACTCGTTTATCAGTTTTATATTACAGTTTTTCTTAATTGGTAAAACACTAGATTCCATTCTCAAAGCCAATTTTTCAGAAGCATAAACCAAGGTATCAAATCAGTCTCCTTGTGATCAAAACCTAAAGCATGTTTCACATCACTAGACACTGTTTGCAAACACATTTGCATTGTGATGTACTTGTGCAAAATGGTAAACACATGCTGCATTTTTTGATCACAATTAAGACACAGGTGTCAACAGGTAAACACAGTGACTCAAAATTGATTTCACCTTTGACTGATGATGAGGGGACCAGTATAAAGCAGTTGAGGAAGCTGTGGGAGGTCAAGATTTTGCAATGGATAGAGAAAATCAGAGAGGAAGAGTACGCGTAAGAGGTGGTCGCAGAGGTGGTCAAGGATGGGGACGTGGAAGTGGGCAAAATCAGGTCCAACGCAGAGCTTTCATTTCAGATGAAATCCTTGTAACTGTGATCGATCATGTTATCGTCCATGGGTTGTCTATGAGAGAAGCCGGACTAAGGGTGCAACCCAACATCAGTAGGTTCTCTGTTTCAACGATCATCCGGGCATTCAGAGAACAGATAATTGTTGTCCCCCCATTACATGTCTGTATGCTATAAAAATGTTTGGATTGTGAAGACTGCTGTAAAGTATTGCTGTAAGCACAGAGCTGTTGTCAAAACAAAGTTCTGTCTTTATAGGCTAGATTACAGTATATTCAGAATGCAGAATGTATATGAAAACACATTGTCTTTGTGTAGAATTGCCAGACGTCCACATGGGGGTGGAAGGGCATCCATGTTCTTCCCCCCACAAGAAGTTATCATTGTGGACATGGTCCATCAAAATAATGCAAATAATGCACTCAATACTTGGTCAGGAATCCTTTTGCAGAAATGACTGCTTCAATGCGGCGTGGCATGGAGGCAATCAGCCTGTGGCACTGCTGAGGGGTTATGGAGGCCCGGGATGCTTCGATAGCGGCCTTAAGCTCATCCACAGTGTTGGGTCTGCTGTCTTTCAACTTCCTCTTCACAATATCCCACAGATTCTCTATGGGGTTCAGGTCAGGAGAGTTGGCAGGCCAACTGAGCACAGTAATACCATGGTCAGTAAACCATTTACCAGTGGTTTTGGCACTGTGAGCAAGTGCCAGGTCATGCTGAAAAATTAAATCTTCATCTCCATAAATTTTTTCAGCAGATGGAAGCATGAAGTGCTCCAAAATCTCCTGATAGCTAGCTGCATTGACCCTGCCCTCGATAAAACACAGTGGATCAACACCAGCAGCTGACATGGCAACCCAGACCATCACTGACTGTGGGTACTTGACTTTGGACTTCTCCCCAGTCTTCCTCCCGACTCTGGCACCTTGATTTCCGAATGACATGCAAAATTTGCTTTCATCTGAAAAAAGTACTTTGGACCACTGAGCAACAGTCCAGTGCTGCTTCTCTGTAGCCCAGGTCAGGGGCTGCTGCCGCTGTTTCTGGTTCAAAAGTGGCTTGACCTGGGGAATGCAGCACCTGCAGCCCATTTCCTGCACACGCCTGTGCACGGTGGCTCTGGATGTTTCTACTCCAGACTCAGTCCACTGCTTCCGCAGGTCCCCCAAGGTCTGGAATCGGCCCTTCTCCACAATCCTCCTCAGGGTCCGCTCACCTCTTCTGGTTGTGCAGCGTTTTCTGCCACACTTTTTCCTTCCCACAGACTTCCCACTGAGGTGCCTTGATACAGCACTCTGGGAACAACGTATTCGCTCAGAAATTTTTTTCTGTGTCTTACCCTCTTGCTTGAGGGTGTCAATGATGACCTTCTGGACAGCAGTCAAGTCAGCAGTCTTACCCATGATTGTGGTTTTGAGTAATGAACCAGGCTGTGGGTTTTTAAAAGCCTCAGGAATCTTTTGCTGGGGTTTAGAGTTAATTTGTTGATTGAGATGATTGGGTTAATAGCTCTTTTGGAGTACCTTTTCATGATATGCTATGTTTTTGAGATAGGAATTTGGGGTTTTCATGAGCTGTATGCCAACATCATCAGTATTAAAACAAAAAAAGACCTGAAATATTTCAGTTGGTGTGCAATGAATCTAAAATATATGAAAGCATGTAAGGAGCTTTTTCCCTCGTTGTTTGGCCAGGGAGAATGTGGCCTGTGACGTGGATGAGGCTCTGTGGCCTGACTAAGGTGACACGATGCTGTGGCTGAATGACATTTGCATATACTGCTTGCTTGTATTGAACTTTCTTTTTTCATTATGTGAATGAAGTATTTTTACTTTATGTTATGGGTTCTTTGTGTGACATGATGCATTTGGCCTGATCTAAATAAAAAAACAAATTTTGACAGCATGATGCTCGGAGAACTATGTTTTCCTTTTTTCCTTCTAGTGTTTCCTGATTGCTCTGTAGTGTTCTACATTTTGCTGTGCTTGGGGCATGATTTGACAGCAGTGTCACTTTTTGAGGCCAGGTCATGCTGTTTTGAATCAATATCTTCTTTTTGCAGCAAGGAGCAAAGGTTTTGGGAAAGTAGTTTGAGTTATGAGATTAGTGTTTAAAGTTGCGAAAAACTGAGGGGACATTTCAAAAATAGTGTTTTAGCAATTGAGAAAAATATTGCTTTAAGAGTGCTTTCGAAATCAAGTGAAATGAAACAATCTGTATATAATGTCAAGTGAACAAAATATACAATTAACGGCAAATAAAACTATTACAAAAATTTCAAGGGGTGATTAGTTCCACAAACAATTTGCCTCAAAAAAGTGATTTGCTAGAAATTGAGGGATTAAACAAGCTAAAATGCTACTTACAAAATTGCAGTTCAGATCATTTGTAAAATTTCAATAATAAATTTGTAGAAATCCTGTTGAAGATTGAAAATGAAAATACAAGTGTTGAAAAATTGTTAAAATAAAAAACATTAGTGTGAAAACTAAAAAAGATGTAATTCCAATATTGTGAGTTTTTGTAGTTCCTTCTTTCTGAATCTGCGTGTACACATGTCTGTCACAAGAACATATTCTGATTGTTCTGATTGTGTTGAAATACCAACATATTGTAAAGATGGCCTAACAGGATTGTTGAAGCAACATTTCAGGCTGAATGTTGTTGATCACTTTTTTTCCAGAGCAATAGACTTGTCTCTATGATGACTCTGATTGTCACGGGGGGTTGCAGTTTCCTGACCCACATGCAGAATCACTCGGAGACTAGTGTAATCCAAAATGTTTATTACAAGACGGAAACTGAATTCTTGGTCCTAGTCTGGGGTAGTGGCAACTTGAGGGGAATTGTCCAATTTGATTGGTGAAGAGTGGGAAGGCCTGAATCCAATTCAAATGATGCTCACTGATGTCCAGCAGATGGGGGAAGGGGTCCAACAGGAGGCGTCAGGTTGGAGAGCAGGCGGGCAGGTGGTTGAGTCCAGGGAAGCTGTACACAGGGGAATCTCCAGAAAACTCGAAAACAGCTGGTGACTCAGGCAGTTGTCCTGAAACAAACACAATTTGCATCACAGGTGACACAAACTCTCGAGAAAACAAGACTGACGTCTTGCAGCCTTGGAGGGTACTGTTAGGGTAATCATCCGGCGACGAGAGCTGCTCCTTCTTCTCCCTTTAAACCCTTGCCAGCCTGATTTGGAGATTGCTCCCAGGTGTGCAGCAATCCAGGATTGGCCAACCCTCCAACAAAGATCCTCTCTGCCATCTGACCTCCCACACAAAAACTCCATTCCACCCCCAAATCCCAACACTGATGAGTCGGCCCTCTGTGCATGATCCCTCATTTTTCGTGAACTTCTTTCTTCATTGTACATTTCTGAGTCTTCTTTCAATAACACGATAACATTTGCCTTTAATTTGATGATCAAACCAATTTTAGGCCAAATAGTGGGACTGTTTAAGGTGCTGATGTCCATGAATGTCTGTTAAAAGGAAGTGAAATAATGTATGAGTGAGAAAAAAATGCAATGAAAAAAACCTGTAATGCAAGTCTCCTAAAGGAGGATCTCAGCCCCTCCAAAACACAGCAGCTAAGTGCTTGATGTCCTGACCAGGTTGGAGTCCACTCAGGTGACAGCTCTCCCACCCTAACAGTGCTGCCTCCATTTCCAGAGGAGCTGCAGCATGGGAATGCCACACTCATGTGTCTGGCTGATTATGGCTTCCCCTCAGACTGGGGTCTGAGCTGGACGGTGGACACCAGCAGCAGCAGTATCAGCTGGGAGGAGAGAAGCAGCCCCACCGGTTTTGCAGAAAGACCGCCACTCCAGCTGGAGCAGCACTCTGAGGCTTCCTGCAGATCAGTAGGAGAAGGTTGGCTCTGTGTGCTGTAGGGCCACCCAGGGGTCTCAGAGTGTGTCTGAGTCCCTGAGGAGAGACCACTGCTCCCAGTTCTGAGCTGACTCACTGGGACCCCCAATTAGCTTTCTGCTCTGCTCTGAAGTCCCTTCGGTTTGTTCAATTCATGCCCTTCCAATTGATTGTCTTTGAAATCAATTCTAAAGCTTCAAATAAATTCTGATGTTTCAATAAAAAAAAACATACAGTACACTTCTATGAGTTCCTCTTCTCAATGTAGTGGAATATGTCACACGTATGAAAAAATGAACTTCTCTGTGTGTTTTGAGTTGCGATATTTCCTTACCTTGTAATTTTAAAAACCCAACAGTCATCCCTGGTTTGTATCGCTAAACTCCATTTGTTCTTCTGGGAACTAATTATATTTGTTCTGAGGGCACTTCCTTGGACAAAAATAGAATATCTCTCTAAACATCACAGTCATAAACAAAACACAGGACACTCACATCCGTCTGCTTTCCTAGCATTGTCAACGTGGCAAATACACATGGAAAACAAAATTGCAGTCCACCTTTTGGACCACCTCTCCCATAATAAAGTATAACAGGTTTCAAATGGGATTTTTCTCTGCCAAGAGTACAGAGACTGATCTGGTAGGGATAAAAAAAAAAAAAAAAGACCTCCTGATGGCTCCTGAATGGTTCCCCCTATCTCCTTTTTCTCTTGGATCTTTCTGCTGCATTTGAAATTATCAACCACAATGCTTCTCCTACACCCGCTCATTCACACCATCAGGTTCACCAACACCACCATAAACTGGTCCATCTGTGACTCCAGATCCGCAATTTGCAGCTTTGGGTTCTGCAGGGGTTGGTATTTGGCTTCATCATTTTCAACATATGGATGTTCACACTGAAGAGGCTTTCTTGTTGTCGCACAAAGAAATTCCATTTAGTAGCATTTCTTGTTGTTGCTACAACCTGAAAACATACAAAATAAAAGGCACATAAGGACTAGGAGGTCGTGAAGTGTGTGTCAGCAGTGTGTGTCAGCAATTCAAATTTGTCCTCTGTAGAGGACATTTGTAAACCTGAATATCTCCTATCTACTGCATACTACTTAATTAATTCCTTTTGTTATCTATAGAGGACATTTAGGGCTTTTCAATGATACCAAATGTGAAGGGGTGGGGCTTTGGTACCTTTCTTTTTTTCA
>JAUESE010076870.1:0-14381 GCA_032274725.1 Malacoctenus triangulatus | reverse complement strand
CTGTATATATTTTATTTATTTATTTCCAATTGAGAAAAACAGAGCTGAAGACATCTTCAGTTCTGTAATTGTTTCTCCATAATTCAATAAAATGTCCTTTCTTGCAGACTTCTTAATGGTTAAACAAAGATTTATGAAAAGAACAGACACCGAGCAGGTTTTTCAAAATACTCAATAATACATAAAATTATCTTTCAATTCAAAATGCATTTTTTGCGATAAAAAAAACACGGTCCTTTTCATGTAACATGAGCGTGCAAATAAAGAATGAAAAAGCTGTTCACAGTGTACATAAAATACATTCTTCTCAGTAAAACTCTCAGTAATGGACGTAGACGGAGCAATTCTTTTTCTTTCCTTCTTTTTTTTTTAATAATCTAGGTGAGTGCAACATGGTTCTGCACCCATCAGTGTATTTTTAGCTGAAGCCTGTTTGGGAGTGACAGGCAGGAGACGCTAACTTCAGCTGCAAAAATCCCTGGAGGAGATCCTAGTGAGTCACCCCCCCCGTCCATTATGTGTGCGTATGCTTTTGTGCGTGCGTGCGTGCGTGTGTGCATTTGTGTGTTTGTGTGTCTGCTTGCAGATCTCCCCGGGTGTAGCCCCACCGCAGCATGACGCACAGCACGCTGTCAAACATGCGCAGCACGTGGGGAATTTGCTGGCACACCTTTCTTTTTTCTGCGTCCTCGTCATGTGAGGTGGCCTGCAGCCTGGGAATAAACCCCCCCCACACACACACACACACACACACCCACCCTCTGGTGTATGTGTGTCAGGACACCTTTTACAAAGCAGTTACCTACACATGTGCTCCGTCTCTGGAGCCTTTTACCTGGAAAGCGGCGATGATGTTTTTTTTTTTTTTTTTTTTTTAAAAAGCAGGTGAAACTGGGAAAAATTGCCACCGGCTGCATGTGCAACAGCAACACTGTTGGGGGGGAAAAACAAGCAGGCGAGCAGAGGGAATTAGAGATTTTTAAGTGTTTTTCTTCCATCTAATTCAATCAAAACCCTGTAAGTGAGCCGCGCCAGCGCTTATAGGAGGTGGAACGCGACACACACGAGGTGAGGACATCCCAGGGTGGAACGGAGACGCACCCGATTTACATACAGCGGGTAAATACTCCAAATGTGTTTGCATAATGCTGCCTGGGCCAGGTGCTACCGGGGGGATTCTCCCACACAAACAAGTCAATAAGATGCTCCATTTGGTCCTCTTATATATACCTGATTGCCTATTGCCTTGTGACCGCTGTGCATGTTTATTATTGTTTGCCGGCTCTGAGGAGAAATTCCGAAGTAATTCGCTTGTTAGAGGGGCCAAGCTGAACGCTCGCGCCGTTTGGAAGGGGCCGACCTCGAGCGACGCTCAACTGAGGCACAGAAGGAAGTGAAGGTACTCGGTTACTCTATATGTCTTCCTCTCTTTAGCGCGATGCAATTATCTGCAGTTGGACAACAGGTTGTTTTTCACCGTATAAACTGGACGGTGGGATTGATTGCGGGGCGAGCGAACAGTGTGTGGACTCGGGTCGGAGTCATTACCATGAGCCAACCTCGGTAAAGAACTGCTGACAGAGCTGCTCCTCCCTGGAGAGTATGACCCTGAAATGATCATCGTAGTTGTTTCCCGAAGGTGTCGTCAAAACAAGTATTCACATTGCGAGTTCCTTCAATATAAGCAGGAACTAAGCGTCAGAGTTTTGTGCAACTTTCTCTTCACTGTCCAACACTTTCTGAACACAACATTCGGAAGACTACGTGATGCTGAGCTGTTGTGCAAGTGATGAGTAGCTCCTTATTTCCTCATTTTTGTCTTCTTCAAAAAAAGGTCAGAATGCAATAAACGTTACTGTGTTTATAAAACTAATATAGGATGCAGCTTCACTAAAGTGGAGTGTTTTACTGATCCTAAAAGACGCCCGGAGGGGATTCTAAACACACTTTATTATGCCAGAACATGAAGCAGACTCCAGGTGCCTTTGCCTGTATTTAAACCAACACTAACTCAGGTTTTTTTTTTTTCTTTTGACTCGACTGATGAGATGAAATGTCTCAAGAAACAACCATGAAATTAGGTAGAATTCACAAGCACAGATCATATTATTACTAGATCCCTTGTTTTCATTCTTTGCAAGGTCTTACAGTGCATTGTTGTAATTTGACAAAATGTCTCACAACTTCACCTTTTTGGGGGGGGGGCTTAGGTTTTCAAGGTCCACATTGTCTATTCCTAAAACCATCTCTGAAACCTGCTTATGTTGCTAAACAGGTGAATATAAATGATTCACTCTTGGTGGCAGTTTGCAGCTTAGCCTCAGACTACTTTCTTATTCAGCCTTGCACCAGAAGAAAGCGAACACTTGGATTTTAACATCACTTTTATCAAATTGCTGCTTTATGCTAGTAGCTGAAAGTATACAGTGCTTTTTGCCCATTGTGAAACACTGAGCATTTATCTTCAGGCTTCTCAATAGCCAGGTATGTTCTACTTTGGAGCTATCAAGAGGAGAACGAATCTCCGTCGCAAATCTGAACACGAGAGGCCGCGTCATGCTAGTGATGTAGTATGAATAAACAAAAGTGCAGCACAGACTTCGCTGCTCCGGAAGGAGACCCCAGACCAAAGGAGTTTGTTGTGAAGAAGGTGTCATTCTTCTCCAGATTAATTCAGGACCAACAACTAACCTAATAAACAGGAAACTCTGATTGTGTACAGGACACTGATAACATGCTAATCCTGCTAAATGAGCACAAGCAAGGCATTTAACGAACCAAATGAGAAATTACCGGCAAAAAGAAATGAGCTTTAATTTGACATCTATGTTATTCTAGCTGAGGTGTTGACAGAATTCTGTCACTGTTTGATAAAGTCATATTGATAATTTGTGTGTTGCTAATGCTACAGGATACAACAGGAGGTTGGTTTAAGGGTAAAAACTGTACCAAAAATAAACAGCCTTAATAATCAGGGGCCTTTTTGAAAGAAATTTGCATAATGCTACCCTTTTTGGTGTTTTTCTTATTTAACATGATAATTTATGCTAATTAGCCAAGCAATAAATATAGAGGCAACGCCAGTGGATTTGTCATCGCTATGACAACATCCCAGCACTACCAGGAGAAAGGAGGCTGCTCCTCTGGGATGCTGCTCTCCACACAGACCCGTCTTCAGTGGACCCACGACGGAAAGCTGGTGTTAAATAACAATTTCATCCATTGTCGGAGGGAAAATTCTGTGACTGACTTGGTATCGTACATCCTCGCAGAAGTGTCCCGTGCGGCACACGAGTTTTTTTGGGAGCAGTATCGAGCATGAGAGCTGCTACTGTGGCGACTTTTTGACTCCCGCATTAATCCTTTCTTGGGACTATCGAAAAGGCTTTAAACCTTCCTCTCTTTTTTTTTTTTTTAACCTTTTTCCTTGCTGAATCCCAGTGCTCCGTTCATGCAGTGTTGGAAATCGATGCTGGATCGTATCTCCAGAGTTCACCTGCTCAAAGAAGAGCTGGCAGTCTGGAGATGTGCTAACTGTGACTAAAGTCCTGTCTAGACAGGATTAGTGGTACTCAGATATTAGGAAAGGACATTTGCGCCTGTATAAACACTCTATTTCAGCCCTGCATGATTAGAAATACCTGTGATTTTTGGCCTCCTACTAACGCTGCTATTCTGCCACGTTCGTGCCGCTTTTTGTGAGCCGACGTAAATGCAAAGCACCCAAATGTAATCATGAGACGAGTGATGATTTAGCCGTTCGTTGTGATGCTGCAGGGAAAGTGATCATGATCGGGATGAACGCGATGTTGCAGAACAGTTCCACAACTCAAGAGTCCAAGCTGGAGGGTGACTTGCACAGACTCACAGCTCCACAGGCTGTATTTATGAGTTACCAGCGCCAAGGGAATGCACGGCGATGCCTGCAGGTGTGAGTGAGAGCACAAACTCGTGCATGCGTGAATGTGGGAAGTACAGCAGTGTGTGTGTGTGGGGGGGGTGGGGGTGGGGGGTGTTATCATTAGGTAGACAAAGAAATAATTTTCATTTATTTCATTTGAAAAAAATGTACTTCATTTGTGCATGTTTTTAATCTTCTTTTGACCTCTAAATTGAACTATAGCCTAATTTTGACCTAATTTTCAAGATTTTTGTTCACTTTCAAAGTTTCAGACTGAAAATGACATTTCAACCAACCTCTTGTTGCCCTGTTTCTTCTTAAATCACAGCATTTTGACGGCATTTTACAAAATCATTTCAATTTTTTTATTTTTTTACTTTTCCTGATATTTCTGCTTCTCTCTTGTTTCTCTCTCCTACTCGACTTTTTTGGCATGTTCCTGGTCTTGTCCTGCAGCAGAGCAGATACCACAGTGCCAGACACGCTCAGCTGTTGCCTGCCTGCCACTTGGTGCGCGGTGCTGATCAGCTTTGTATGATTGTCACTCTGGTGATTGGTTGTTCAGCACAATGACCCAATCAGCAACTACCTGGTCAGTCTGAACCTCCGCAGGAAAAATAACACAGGCTAGTTTCTCTTAACCCGTGAGCAGTTCAGTGAAACCTTTGGAAGTAGACGGACAGGTTTCTGTGGAGTCTTGGATGGATGCCTCACAGAAAGTTCTACTTGGACTTTTAGGTCTCGAATGTGACCATCCTGAGACTAGAAAACTTGGATGTTGGAATTTAATTTGCATTTGAGTGTTTGTGACACTTGATTTGTCTGTTCCCAATTCCAGTATTATCAATAGACCAAATCAAGCCTAAATATCTTAACCTCGCAGTTTCTCAATTAATATATTTTAAACAAAGATCAGACTGAGGGCTTACTGTGCCACATGGGCTCGAAGCACCAACCTAAAACCAACTTGGGAATCACTGGCTTTGATAAGTTTGAACATTTCACAAACAGAAGGCTGCTGGTTCAAATCCTGACAAAGTGAAATGCCTGAAGTGCTCAAGGATGACTCAACACATGGGCATGGCGAGATGGGACTGCCGACTTGTCTGTGCGTACTCCCAATAACCAGAGGCCCACAGTAAACCGCGTCCCGTTCAAGTGACAATGACGACATAATTTAGTAGTTACTGTCGAAAAGATCATAGATTGAAGTAATCGTTCAGATTAACCTTAATGCACCTTATTTGTTTCAGTCTCACTTGCATCCATTTTACTGCAAATTGAGCGCCAGCCTCCCTGCAGGGATTAGTACACTGTCATCTCATCTGATCTCTCTCTTTCTCCTACACACTCTCTCTCCCCCTCCCTTGTTCTTTCCTCTACTCATCCTACTCTGTCTCTCTTCCTCCTACTCCCCCTACTCTCTCTCTCCTACGTTTTCTTTTCCTCTAATTCTCTCTCTCCTCCTAATTTTTCTCCCCATCCTACTCATTCCCACTCTCTCTATCTCTCCATCCTACTGTCTCCCTCCTTTCTCCCTCACTCTCTCTCTCTTTCACTACTACTTTCTCCCTTCTACTCTCTCTCTCTCGCTCTCTCTCACCCCCCACTCTCTCCAACTGTCTCACTCACCCTCTCCAACTCTCCCACTCCCTTACTCTCCTTCATACTCTCCCCGACTATCAGTAGGAAATAAAACAAGTTAACATTATGGAAAGGTGTTTCAATCAATCTCAGTTGAGTTCCACTGAAATTTTGAAAATTCACAGGACCTCATTTGCTTCCCCAAATAAGCACGATGACAGAGTATTATTGTGCACACATATACTCAGATTCACTCCCTTTCATGGAGATCTATGGTCAGAGTGCGTACACCACCTCCGCCCTGAGTGCTCCCTGTCCACACAAAGGACAGTCATTATGACCATCAGCAAGATGCTGGCTGCTGATTACTATTAGCTCTGTTTGTACTCAGGTCGTGATTGGTACATTGTGTGGACATACTCGCGTTGCACGGAGGTGCCTCATGTCTACATGTTTGTTGATGCACTGAGGTCAATGCCCGGGATAATGTTTAACACCGTTCCCGCGTGGGTTCCCGTCCCATGTCATGTTTGTGTGTGTGCAGCTCATTGTCACCTGTTTGTGGGTATTAATAAATCTGACTTTATTAAGCTCCTGACGGGGGCTGTGATTACACGTCTTTGTCCCGCTTTTGTTGTCGCCGGGCGGGCGGATGCACTTCTCTCCCACCGATGATGGGAAAATAAAAAGGTCTGTAAACACTTCCACTTGTTCTCTCCCCCCCCCTCCCTTCCCCTCGTCGCTTCACCCACGTCCAACCCGCCACCCTCCCACGCTCGCCACCTTGCCGAGCCATGTGGAACCCATGTCACTGAGACCCCCAGTGGTATAGCGTTTTATATAACACCCGCGAGCCTACACGTCTCCGTTCTCAGGCTTTAGCAACACTCAGCGCTTGTTGCAGATGTGGGATCACTTAAACTCCACGAAACGAAATGGAAGCGCCGGGTTGGAGGTGACCTCAGGATGGTAATCATCACACCAATGTGCTAACCTGCTTATTATATACAATCACTTTGAAAGTGACTGATGGAAATCAAAGCGTAAACAAAAAAATGGAATGCGACTAAAATGATTGACATCCAAAACAATACCCGATCATTTAATCTGCTTCTGTTGGTTGCAGGGTAATTGGTAGAGAGGTCCAAACAAACACCGTTGAAGGAAAATGGAGGGGAAAATACCCAGAAGGTCGAGTTTTGAGGCACTGAATGTGCCGGGGACAGAATCCCAAGAGGCTTCTGGGTTTTGATAGAGGGTTGGGAATCAGGGGTCTTAAAGGGCTGACTAAACTGTCAGTAACATAAGTGCTGAGTTTCTCATTTGAGAATGTGCTATTGGGAACACAAACTCTAGCTTGTGCTAGCTGTGGGAGTGTTTGGGTTCTAATCCCAGGGGAGCAGTTGTTTTGTAAAATGTCGTCTGAATTCAAATGATCTAGATTTGGATACCAAATGATAAAATTTAATTGATCTTTTGTTCAATGGTGTTCCTGCCATCTGCTCCTCTACTTTTCACCCTACAACTGTATTATGACCCCTTCTAAGACCAAAATGGTATTATTTCTCTTGTACAATTCAGCCACAGAAGTTGGTTGAAAGTTTAACATTGACTTCAGGCCATTTTACAGGCCTAATATGACCTTCTGGTGGGCTGGATTTTGTCCACAGCCCACACGTTGGACACCCGTGCATCAGGTATTGTAACAGAGCATATAAAGCTCATAAAAGCTGCTGAAGTGATCAAATAGTTACACATGCGAAGCACTTTCTAATGAAGCTCAACACGAGACATTTGAGAGGAAACTTCCTTTCTTGTTGGAAGAAAGAAATAAAGAAAAGACATCATCAGAGAGTAAACTTGGATCGGCTCTTTAAATACAGATTATGGGGAGAAACCACCATCTCTCTCCCCCTCCATCGGCCCCTCAATGCTGCGGCAGTAGCCGCGCCACTGTCTCCGCCCCATTGAACCACTGATGTGAGCTATCAGCAAATTATTGCAGAGCGAGTAGAGGGACGGCAGAAAGAGAGGGCCTGGGTATTAGTGGAGATGTAGAGATTAAAGTTGGTAGAGAAAGATGGGAGAAGGAAGGACAGAGGGGGAGCACAATCTATAAAAACACAGGGAAAAATGAGGAGTCCTCTGGTCGAGAATCGTGGGGGGGTGGGGGTGGGGGTGCTGCCAGGAGCAATCAAGGTTCTGCGGCGGCTGATGAACGCACCCTCGCCAAACGGAGGCAAAAAAATAAAGGCTATGGGGCTCTCAAACATTCACTCGCATGCTTTGGTAACATTGTTCATGTAACATTCATGGGGTCTGCATTGATAAGCTGTTTGTTGATGGCCTATGGAGCCCCACTAATCATACTTGTGAGAAAGCACCATGCTGATTTTAATGGGCCCGCAGAGAGAATGGGGCGAGATGGGTAGATATGTCGAGAGGGCATGTAGGGGGCGGCTGGGGGCGGGTGGGGAGAAATTTAGGTGGTGGGGGCGAAGTGCATTTTATAAACAAGCCATTAAACTCCTTATTATACACAGTAAATATGCACATTCGTAACGAAATGCGCAGGCTGTGTTTATTATGGGAAATGTCATGGGCATAAAGAAAAAACATACATTACCAAACAACTTATTGCACAGACGCGAGTATCGGGCACTTTGTGAGGCACTAATGAGTGCAAAGAGCGCAGAGTTTTAAATGAGAGCAGCTCTGAAAAATGAACCGGAGGAATTCAACACCACCCCTGCCGTCTGTTATGCCTCTATTGTTTTACCATCGACTCGGTTTCGGCTTGTGCGAAGTCGTAATGTGCAGTAATTGTCGTTTTCAGCAAAATCCTGGGACTATAAGGCATCAAATTTCATCAATAAAGTACAAGATAATCTGTAACATGTCAAATTTGTCCAAACACTGAGCATGCAATGATGAATGCTTCCTCTGAGAAATTAGAGATCAAGTTAAGGTAAGAGGAAATAAAGAAATGTGGGCTAGGATCAACAAGTTGGTACATATTGCAGGTGTATAAATAACTGAATGAAAGCAGCGTTGACACACCAGGCATTCACGGAAGGATCATACATTTCACGAACTGGTCTAAATTAATGTCCTGCTGGAATTATTCCACCTTCTTCTAGACAATATTATGTTACAGCCTTTACATACTTTACATGTACTGACTGAAAAAGAAGGAAAACAAGCATAGTTTTACCTGAACATGCTCGAGTACTTCAGGGTTGACATTTGGGTTGTTGTGAAGCGCACTTGTAAGCAGAACAGCAGCCAAATGGGACTCTTCTTCTCCTTCGGGCATCATGGCTGGAAACAAAACGTCTGAAACATGTTCTGATCTGACGTGTGTTTTGACATCATTTAGGGGTGACAAGTTGGTCACATGTTTACCAGCCTAAAATATGACGGCTTAATTCCACAGTTTGGTTTCTTTTCTCATCAAGTCACAGACACCTGGACTGTTTATTGTGAAGTCCTGGGGGCAGATTTACTAACCCAGGCTGCAATCTGACTTGATAAAAGTAGAGTTGCACCAGCAAGAGGAAAATTTTGAAATGAATAAACAACACAATGAGGAATAATTTTTTGTTATGTGGCTGGATGTAACAAAAAAACAAAACAAAATCATATTCTGAATCTGTTCGGGCCAGCAGAGATGGTCCTGCTGGCCCCAAAAGCCAGCCACTGAAAGTAGTTCTGCTGTAACAGAACCAAATCACTATGCTGATATTACTGGGACTATTTTTTTAATCCAAATCTATTAAAAAATAATTTAAACCCGAGTTTAGCATATAGGACACTGGATACACTTCATGGTAACTTAGTTTTAGAAAGAACTCAGAGGTCAGTATGAAGAAAGACGGTTATTCTCTCAAAATACTGTAATAAAGCACATTGGTGACATGCAATTGTGGAGCCAAAAAAGGCTAATCCCTTCTGCTGTTCATTAAGCAGTTCCTCCGGTTTGAGAGAAGCATTCCACTTTGAGGCCGATAAACTGAAGCTCACTGAAGTGTGTTCCTTCTACTGAAATCTGCTTTAGGCAATTTTTTTTAATCGCTTTAATGTTCTTTGGAGCTGCAATATAGAAGTATTTTGGAAAGGTAAAACTCCGGCAGGCTTGGTTCCTGTGTTGCTGTTTTTTTTCCTGTCTTTTTTTTCCTGTTGTGATATTTCAAATCCCTTCACTCTCTGGACATGGGATTATCACAAACCCCCGGTGGCAAAACGGCTGCACAAGCGCGCGCATGATCGGGGAATCTTTGGCACCGAACCTTGCCACTCTTGCTGGCCTTTTTTGCGCTATAAGGATATTGCTTATTACATCCAGGAGCCCAGTGGGGCAGAGGAAAGGTTGGATTAGGCTTTGATGAGATGGGTTGTGACATGCTAGCATTTAGCCGAGCACCAGCAGTCCCTCAGTTTAGCCCTGGCTGCCTTTTTGCCCGGCCACTGGGAAAGGTCAATGGTAATGCAGGCCTGTTAGTTGGCGCGCCTCACTCTATCTCAATTTCACCGGCCCACCTCTCCATGAGCACTTATCACTCCTTTCCAAACTGATCCAATGAGCTCTATGCGAGCGCAGCCGCCTGATAACGGATTGCTCCCGATAAGGGCACCAAAAGTAAGAAGAAAAAAAAGAAAAACACCCCACCGGAGGGGATGTTTGGACACACCATCTTGCTCAAGGACACTCCAGCAGAGCAGATGTTTGCTGACACAGACATTTGGACCCCACTCATCCATTTGAGGAGTCTCTCTCTCTCGAAGCTGCTCCACCTCTCACTGATCAGGCAGATTCATTTATTTTTCTTTTTTGCACATGTACAGATTTTTCCCCCCTTTCCCTGAGGTTACTGAGGGTGGTTGGGCTTCAACACTGCATTGCTGGCAACTCATCGCAGCCTGGCGGCCTTGTTAGTGCAGTGGGAAAAGGTCACAGCTAATACACTGCAGTTAGCGTGCACTTCTCTGAACGTGATCCTAGAAAGTGTTGTTTTCGGGAGCCTAATGAGAGATTTCCATGATAAACAAGCATCTTCTCGAGCCTCTAACCAAACGTTTAATTACTCAGGTGCACTGTGAATGAAACTGCAGACAGTGCAGACTTTTTTTTTCAACACAGAGTTCACAATAATGTATTTTTGCAACTTGCTTAGAATTTGCATCATACTTTTCATTCCTTCAGTCATCCTTTCTCTTGCTTTTTTGAGTTGAAGACCATGTGATGTGCGGCAACCAATCCCAGCTCACAGAAGGTGGGACACCCCTGGACGGTTCACCGTCCACCACAGGGCAAACAGATGGAAGTCACGAGAAACAACATAAATAATCTGCGTTGGCCACCTGTGGGCCCTTTTTGTATGGAGTTTAGTGACCAACTTGGGACAACATGCGGTGTCCCTCAGGGTTCTGTTTTGGGCCCACTTTTCAGGGAGAGGCAGGCGCATCCACTGTGACGACGCGCCAGCCCGCGGATTCTCAATGAGCTGAACAAAGCAGAAATTAATTTGAAATTATTATCATCGTTTCATTATGCGTCGACACTCAGAGCCATTTGGCTTTGTCTGTGTTTTCCACATCACTTTCAGTGGCCCGTAAATGTGTTCATTTACTCAGCCACACGCAGCATAATGTCACCAGTGAGCCGGAACATATGAGCTTCTTTCATTTGAGAGCGTGATTGTAAACAAGAATGTTTTATAAGGCGGCGATGGAAATTTAATTTGATGGAGAGAATTACACGTTTGGCAAGAAATGGAGCTAAAAGCCTGTTTCAAGTTCATTTCTCAAATCATAATAAAAAATTGTTCATTTAAAACAAAACAGAGCGACGAGCTCTAGCAAACGAAAAGGGGGAATTTAATGTTGTAAGAATCAATCTGTATATTCAATAACCCTAAAGAAATATTGTGGCCAGGCGTTCCCAAAAGGTGCCTACAGTAGGTTAATGGCTCCCACCCTGGAATTCAGGACCCCCTTTGGTTTGGGTGGGGGCACTGGCACCCAAGAGAAACACTTTGTAGGACCTAAAGGAAACTCAAGGAGGAGAAAAGAATCTTATTTTGAAGACTCCTGCTTTTGTTTGTTGGGGAAAGACAAGTGTGTCAACCGGCATTTGGCTTCCCTGTAATCTTTTCAAAAAACCAAAGGTTGGACAAAGAGGGTCCATAGCCCTTCCGAGAGGAATTCATGGGGGGCTCAGAAAACAAAGGCTGGGGTCCGTTGGTCTCAGGTGATGTTTGCAAGAGATTACATCGTACTTTGCGGAAAAGTTACTCTCTCTCAAAGAAAAACAAGTGGGTAGAAAGTTTGTTTTTCGCACACAGTCCTGGCCGGGTCTCATCACCGGGAGAGAACATGCGAGAGGCCATCAAGCAGCTGTTGAGAGCGAGATGAATGGATGTGCAGAAAATGGAGCCCATTGGAAGTGATGGAGCTCGAGCAATCATGGGGAGACAGATGGTACTCGTTCAGCACTTAAAGCAGCGCCATCCAGACTCATTTGATACCACTGCATGATTCACCAAACCGGTCTGAGAGCCAGTTATTGTGATGTCACGGGGCGACTGAACTGCAGACGACCTGCTCTGAAGAGGCCTGCAGAAGTGCGCGACATCTCTCGCGCTGTCTTTTCTGACTAATATCCAACCTGGTAGAGAGTCTAGAGGTTACTATAAAGCCACTGGTGACATGATGTATTTTATCTAATACTTAAGCTCCGTCTTTTTGCTGTGTTTACTCCTATCAGCTCCTTTTTTCCATCGTCTCTTGGAACAGGGATTGTTATTTATGCAAATAGTTAAATCTGTGGAATTGATTTGTGCTAATTTTTTTGCCACCGCTCTTTGTGGGCAGCCTTCACCTGCGACCTCTTTGTCCCTGCCTTCACTTTCCTCCTTTATCTCTGTTAGCAGATCAGAACAATGTGAGCTGACTCAGTAAGAGCGTTTGTCTTTCACGCTCAGGGCAACGCTGCCCTTCGTCAAATAGCAACACACCAAACACTTGAAACGAGTTGACTGCAGATCTGTCTATGGAAAATCACAATGAACGTACAGTTTGGGCTGCAGTTTCTGTGAAATACATGCTGCAAACTTGGGTCTTTCTTGAATACAGTTAAAGTTGGGGTACAAATCATTTTTTTGCATGGTAACAATGTCATTTATAGGTCTCTCTGAATCCTGCCGGCTCATCAAGTCAGAGGGAGCTTTGACCCCCATGGAGCCAAACTGTCCAACCTTTGGTTTGGTTTGTTTTTCCATAACACTCAAGAGAGGAGACCAAACCGCCTCCACAATGTTTTGCACAAACAACAGCTCTTTGTTTGGTCATGTAAACGAGCACTGGCCAGAAAGAAAAACGCAAGAGGACAGCGAAAACCCACCCAAAAAAATGGAAATTTCCGACAATAGGCAGTATGTTGCCACAGTTACACGTATGCAAAATGAAGTATTGACCAATGGTTCATCTCTTTGGTCTTTGTTCTACTTTACTGTCCGGTTTCCTGTTTCACTGTTAAGGCATGCCACAAATCTTGCCGAGTGCACTTTGCTTGTTTCAAGTCAAAAATATCTTCTCACACCTAAAATCACACAAAATCACCTAACTCACAGGTATTATCCTCTCCCCCAAAAACTTGAACAAGCTTTTTTGTACATTATACACATAAAAAGAAAAAAAAAGTTGATAAAACAAGTAAAAACTTCACTCAGTTTATTATCATAGATATAAAGATAAGGTACTGTGGAGCTGGTGATAAATCCTCTTGAAGGTCTTTCACAGCCTCAAAGAAGACTACTGAAATAATAAAAAAACTATGGAAGTTACGAAACAAACTTACTCCAAAGATAACTTTACAAAAACGTTGTATTCAGAAAGGGTTTTGTACAGAATTCACAGTGTCACACCACAAAAGCTACAGAGACATGAAGAAATCAGATCATTCTCGAGGTAATTTCTATCTGGCGGTGCACCAGGAAATTAGCGATGAAGACGCGTGGAACAAACCTTGGACGACGGGGCAGTTGGCACGTCCAAAGGTTCACAAGCTGGTTCCCTGCTAGGGTCCTTCCGCCTCCAGCATGCCGGTGTCCAGTTAATTAGCACGCCGAGGAAAATAAAGGCTGGATCAAAGCACATTGTCTGTCCAAAATAACCATCAAGTTCGCTGGCAAACCTTCGAAGAGGCGATCTACAAAATCACGCCTGGGTCAGCGCCGCCACCTCCCCAGCCATTTACTGAGCAGCTCGCCGAGCTGAGGTCCTGCCAAAAATGTCTTCGCAAACCGGCGTTCTGTCTGAAGACGGACCGAGCTGGCCAGAGATTAGCAGCTCGGAGCCGGCTGCAGCTGTTACCGTCACACCTGCCAGATTCTTCCCCACCCACTGAGTCTCCTTATGGCAACGGCACCGCGGCCTAAAAACAGCTAAATAACTTCGAGGGAAAGCGAAGCAGATAGGTCGATTGATTTTGTGAATAAGCAAACCTCTTAATTTATCTGGAATGATTGAGCTTCACATGTACAAAAAACATCCTGAATCTTTGAGTCCTGCAACATAAGGAAGAGAGCACCTGATTCCCACAGCTGCTCCTCCGTCAGATCAGGAGGCTGTGGAGGGGTGATCTCCTATTGTCCATTAGAACTTTGAGTTCCTTCACTGCTTTGTCCAACACAGACTTTGAGCCCAACCTTAACCCTCCTGTTGTGTTCATCTTTCAGCAACAGCAATGCTTCTCCTGGATTATTTTGACCCGGTCCATGTTCAATCATCCAAAAGTTGTCAGAAATCAAAGATATACAAACAAGCATTGTATATTTGTGTGTGTTTGTATTGTATTTGTGTGTGTCTGTGTGTTTGTCTGTGTTTGTGTATGTCT
>JAUESE010076822.1:0-10617 GCA_032274725.1 Malacoctenus triangulatus | reverse complement strand
AGACATTTCTCTCCTGACTGCAGGATTTTCATATCGAAGCAAAAAACTTGTCATGATGTTGCCCTTTTTTTTCATTTTAAAAGTCGAACAGGCCAGAAACCGTCTTATTTACATTCAGATCAGGTTCCTCTTTCATGCAGCCACTGAGTAGTTGATTTGTTTAGGTTAGACACTGATTTGAAAAACTGCTCGCTAAGCTAACAAGACTAAAACAGGCTCAATCTTCTGGTGTAGTTATCATATTCACAGAGTCTTGATTTGAGAAAGTGTCAGTTTGGCCTCTATCATAAAACCTGCAGCCGCGATGGTCAGATCAAATGTTTTCTCAGGTTCGTTCTCACAGATTTCCACCGGTGTTCTTTCCTTCCAGTTTACTTTGGGGCTGAAGAGCGTCTCCGGCCGATCTCCTCCTCCTCCTCCTCCCCGCTGAAGCCATGTGACCGCGTCATCAAACACCCAGGAAAAGGACTCCACCTCTCACTCTCTTCTCCCGAAATCGGGCGCAGAGGAGTTAGAGAGCGTCGTCTGCTCCCTCACGACTGCGCTGAGTCGAGCTGATGCACGCACAGTTTTTGGCCACAGGGTCTTCAGCCCCCCCCCCCGAGTGAATGTGATGTTGACTGGATTATGGAGTGTTGACTGTTTGTTTGTTGTCTGTTTCATTTGTTTTCTCTTTTTTTCACATTAAATTCAATAAATTAAATCCTTCAGACCAACAGTGACTGTGTCTCACTTAATGACAACTTGTGGAGGATGGTGGTGGCAAATTTAGGGGCTGTTTTTATTTTGTTTCACAAATCTGACCCATGATGTGTCTCAAATCTGTCTTAGCCTGCTTTGTTCTTGTTTCAGCTTATTCTATTCAGTCACTCTTAATGAAATTATTTAAAATAAACAGACACTTAACATGGAACGGTTCAACAACCATGAAACCAGTTGTTACAAATAAACAGGCAAAGCAGTCAGAGCATAAACGTTTTATTATTTCACGTGATGCAACTGCAGTTAAATAATGTTATTAAAAATCTTAAGTTATTTAACAGAATCACTGAGTCATACACATTTAATGTTTACAGTGACACGAGATTCTTTTTCCAATAAATAAACTGTCTCCAAGTGTAAATAGCATAAATAAATCATGAAACCTTCAAAGCTTACGGAGTGAGACTCGTGTTAATCGAAGGAAACGGGCTCATCGCTTCTTGCCACAAACACAGCAGATCATCAAGGAGCAACGTTAGCACCAGCCAGTTTCCCTGAGGGACTCCTTCGCGGTCGCCGCCATCATCTGTTCGACACTTTGTAGAAGACGGGCTGCCTTTTCCGTTTGCCCTTCTCCCGCTTGTCGATGGCCCTCTTGCCGTCGGCGAGGAACTTCCTGAGGTGGTGCAGGACGCCGTGGGCCGTCATCTTCCTGTGGTAGCTGTCGTAGGGCTGGTTGAACTCCGTCAGCAGCTGCACCTCCCGGCTGCTGCTCGGGGCCGCCACGCGATCCCCCCGTCTCATCTGCGGGCCGCGTGGGAGTCAGAGGGGAGTCACGCAAACGCAGAGTGGAGGCATTCTAATGAAGCTCAGGCGGGGCTCGGGTCAGAGGTGCCCAATCAGATATCAACCCTCGACAGAGTTTTATTTTGAAGGCCCCGACTAAGTTTTCTTGGGGCCAAACTGGGGGCCTCCAGACTAAAGAACTGCTAATTCAAACCCTGCCTGTAACATAGTCAGTTATAACATCCTAACATGTAATAACTGAAAAATACAACATGATTTAAAGGGTTAATTAGCAAAAATGAATGTTATTCTCTTTTTATAAATTTGAATGAAATAAGCATTGAAGTAAAAATATATTTAATTTCAAAATAGAAAACACAAAAAAATTGTCATAAAAGCAAAAAATGATTATATTTTTTAAAATTTTGAAAATGGAGTTAGCTGTTCTTGCAAATCATAACGATTCACATGTTGCTGCCTCCGTCTAAAGCATAATTCAATCTCTAGAATCTGATAACTAACAAGATGCAATCCAGCTACAGTAAATACTAGAATGACATGATTCTATCAGCAGTGAGCCACCCACCTTCTCCTTGATTTGCTGAATCAGGACTGTGCTGTAGAGTCTGGCTGCAGACAGGAGCGTGTTGTTGGGGTACTCCCTCTCCACGTGCTTGAGGAGGACCATGTAGGTGAGCAGGCCCGTGGCCAGCCTATGGTAGCAGGCCTCCTGCGAGGGGACACACATGGAGCTCCGTGAGCGATCAGGTGAACTCCAGCACCCACGCTGCCCCCCCCCCACCCCGCCGGGTCAGCGGCCACTACCTTAGTGAAGTTGGACTCCGGGCACTTCAGTGGGAACGAGGGCAGTTTGTAGCTGTCCAGAATGGTGACGTTTCTTTGGAATTCATCCTCGAACTGAAAGAGAGAAATTGTGAGCAAAAAGAGGATGAGCTGGAGAAAAAATAATGAAAAATTTCAACAATAACTCTAACTTTGTTCAAATTTTGCACCAAAATATAAAGAATTATGACAAGGAATAATGTAAAAGCAAAATAAAGCAGGATTGTGTAGATCGCAGATATCAGTTTATATCATAATGTGTAACATGAAAACTTGTAAAAGTTTAAAGGTGAGTTATTTTGTTGGTAAGTCTCATTGGTATCATTTGTCATTTGATGGTTTGCTTTCTTTGAAGCACTTTGAGTTGCAGTATAAAATGTTTTATAGGCCCTCAAAAACGATTTCTCTCCAATCTGAGTGAGACTACACGCTTGGAAACTACTTAAATAGGAAGACTTAAACAAAACACTGAGACTGTGACTATTTAGTTACTTTCACTTCAACAAGGATTGTGTGTGTGTGTGTGTGTTTTCTCCTCTGAAGCAGTCAGATCACTTTAACTTCAAATGATGCCCAAACATCCCATAATGGACAAACTGGGAGGAAAGTGGAAGCGTGGCTGCTTACCTCTTTGGTGTGCTGCTTGGCGATATCAGCGAGGGCCTTCCAGGTGCTCAGCAGGTCGGGCGCCTCCTCCCCCTCCTCACCTGAGGGGTCACCTGCGGCGGGGCCGTCGGTGGGCGCGTCGGCCGGGGCGCCGGACGCAGACAGGAGCAGAGCCAGCAGCAGGACCGCCAAGACTGCGTCTGATTCAGAGGAGAGAGAGAGAGAGAGTCTGGATGAACCGAGCAGAGACGAGGACGCGCAGGAAAGGTGCGCACCGCCGCGTCACTTACTGAGAGCGGAGGGCATGGCGCGCTGCTGGGTAGGGGGGCACTGGCTGAACACAGGCGGGGTCTCTGCTGTTGCTGAGGGCCACAGGAGGGCCTGAGAGAGGTAGCGCGTCTTTGCTTTCGGCCCGACATTTTATAGTCCGAATAAACCAGAGGGATTTCCCATTCTCTCCTCAAAACACACGTGGAATCAGAGGTTTGCGTAAAGCTTCCGTTCCAGCGTCTGTAAGTGGTGGTTCATGATGCTAATTGAGACGGAGTTCTCCAGCTAAAAATACCAAGTGTCCAGCGTCGACGTCTCCTTCATTATCAGACTGTGGAAGTCACTTACAGGCGTGTAGGTGTAAATTAGCACGGCTAGTGTTTTCTTTTGCAATTTCAGATCAAAGTCGAATTGGATTCAATAAGCTGATTAGATTGCTGATAATATGAAGACTCTGGCAATAAAAAGTGAAGCTCCTTGACACATATATTGAGTCAGCATGAAAATGAGAAATCCCTGTGATATTTTTAGCTTTAAATTTAAAACGGAAACCCCACTTCAAATCTCTAAACAGGGACTTGTTGGAGCATATGTCACTGCTCTTCCACTTTTTATTCTTGTCTTGAAAAGCGTGAATTTCTCCCTCATCTTAATGTTCAGTGTTTCAGCTGATCTGTCCCACACTTTTCAGCCCAGTTCTTTCAGAGTGTTGTCTTTCCCCCCTTTTTTTTTTACTTTGTCTATGGGCAAAATAAGAGATTGAATGCCACAATGTTGCCCTAAAAAGGTATTCTATGTTGTTCTATCAAATTCTAGCGAGTCTGCAGTTTCCAACAGGTGAACTTTTCTGAATATCAGAGATTTTAATGTCACTAAAAAAAACACAAAACTTTCACAAAATGAGATACAACTCTTGTTTTACTCAGTTATTTCACCACAAAATTATTTAGTGTATTAAGAGTATTTGAGCTGAAACACTTTCTCTTGCTGTGATTTAATTGAGATATTTCCACTCACTTCAAAACACACACACACACACACACACACACACACACACACACGGTCTATGTTCTCTCTGCGTATGTGGGTTTTTCTTTGGGTTCTCCTGGTTCTTCCCTCGACGTAATCACACGTCAGTTTGAGCTCATCAGTGGCAGTTTTGCCCCTCTGTGGTGGACCTGTTGTCGGCTCTGGTGGGCGCTGGATGTATGGACAAAGCAGTGACCACTTTCCACTTTTCTCACACCTGTAAATCCACAATTGCTTGTCCTGTGTGAGGATATGAATGAAACCCGGGGAGGTTTTCTGATCACACAGGTTTCAGGGAGCGCTCCTGCAGCCAGTTCATAGAATCAGACATCATTTGTGAACCAAGCCAGATAAAGAAGTGTGGGGAGTCCTCTGCAGGAGGGTGAAGTTTGTGAAGTTTGGCAGGTTTCACAAGTGAAAACTTTCTTTGCAATGAGTCACAGCCCAGAGAAACACATTTTAGGTCTCACTCACTAGAGAAGGGGAAGCATGACATAACCAGGCGGATTACGTGCAGTTTAAAGATTTATTTTAACAGCAAGACAAGAAATACTCACGAGACAAGTGAATCAGTCAAACTGTGTCATTAAAGACATTCTTGGACGGCCAAGAGTGCAGCTGATTGGCCTCCTAACAAGTTTGTTTATCCCTCTCTTTCTACTTGCAATGATGTGTTTTCATGGGAAATGAATTTACAGTGAAACCAATTTAGGTCAAATCCCCCTAAAAGTTGCTGTAATCTACATACTGGTCGATGTTGGAGCATGTCCTCTGCCGAGGATGTTGCAAGAGTGGATTTGTGTCCACTCTTGATTCGGGGAGAGTTTTGGTACTTTCAGTGGACAGTCTGAGACTCCAGAATAACTCACGAGTCGGCGTTAGAGGATATCAGGAAGTGTCGTCCTTCCCTGCTGAATGCAGTTCTTTTTTTTTTCTGATGCATTCACAGATCCAGCCAACGTGTGATTATGCCACTCAGTTCTCCACAGTCTGCCGAGCTGAATACATTTGACAGGCTTTCGTTTCTGCTTTAGGTTGTAAGTCCTTGTTTTCTCAGACTGAACTTTTTAACTTTAAATGGATATGATGCAATTTGTTCCTTCGAAACTCACCAGCTCCCCCTTTAAATTACATATGAAGAGTAATTATTGTGAACATATGGCAGAATGTATTTGTTTACAAAATGAATGGTTTGTGTTTACAGGCATGTGTGATGCACACAATACTCATACATTATAAACTGTTTTTAAACAACCAACTTTCTTCAACAGTCCTGCTGCTGTTACATGTGCATGATTCACATACTGGGAGTATCATTGTGTAATAGCGTTTATCACTCCCACAGTTCTCAATCTGCAGCTCGCAGAGACTGCCGCTAGATGGCACCACGCGGTAGCCAGTCGTGACGGGTTTTAGCGTGTCTCCCCTGAGGGGGAACAGGCCCACGCAGCAGGGAAATAACTCACACGTTCAGAAAACTGCCCGAGAGGCGCTGTTTGATTGGGGCCACAGATCCTGTCGGTGGGTTTTTACGTTATGTAAATGTGAGTCTGAGAGAGAACTGCATTAATTCTGACATTGGAGTCAAAGGATTTACATACACATGCTGCGTAAGGAGCGCCACCACCACAAGTTTATTCTCAGCTCCACTCATTCATCACATTTTGCAGTTTGTCACAGTCTGCAGTCACAACAAATTCCTTGTGGATGATAATTTGGAGGTTCGATTTGGGCAAAAGGAAAAAAAAAGTTTGGAGCTGTGACGACTCAAAGCTCAAGTGTGTTGCGTTCGTTCAACCGACCTCTAGCGTCACACTGAGTTTAGCCTTTAAATCGCCACAGTCTTCCCAGAACCTTCCTTCCTTTCTGATTCCGATCCATCCTCCCGCCCGCTCTCAGTTCCTCCTCTCCTGTCCTTTG
Organism: Malacoctenus triangulatus; assembly: GCA_032274725.1. NCBI lineage: Eukaryota > Metazoa > Chordata > Actinopteri > Blenniiformes > Labrisomidae > Malacoctenus > Malacoctenus triangulatus. The sequence goes on along the minus strand of JAUESE010076822.1, from coordinate 4,461 downwards.
TACAACATCACTGCAGGTTCTCCCTCTCCCATCCCTCCTCCTCTCATCCCTCTCTCTCTCCACGGCACTCCTCTTCAACTTTCACTTCCCTTTGTGTCTTTCTCTCCCCCCCGCTGTGTTGTCCCTCCTTCTTCCCTTCCTTTGGCATTTCTTCCTCGTCTCCCTCCCTGGATGGAGAGCTCCGCAAGAGACGAGAGGAATCGTATCTCCACTCAGTATGCCACAGGCTCTCTTCAATATTTAATCAAGAGTGCATTCGTTTGAGAATAGCTCTGGATATGTGTGTGTGAGTGAGTGATAAAGAGCAGTGTCTGACCACTGTGTGAGCGCGGATACTGTATTTGTATGCGGGCGACATCGGAAAAAAAAAGATAGGAGTATGTGAATTTGTGTGTGCTGTGACAGTTTTAGGATGAAAGGCTGTCTCCGGTTCTATGGTAATTGGTTTACTATCTCTGTCTTGGCCCTCTTGTTTCCCCCTCCCTCTCTCTCTCTCTCTCTCTCTCTCTCTCTTTCTCTCTCTCTCTCTCCCTCTCTCCCCCTTCTTTAACCCATCTCCTCCCTCCCCCATAATCCATTCTTCTCCCTCTGCATCAACATGTAATCATCATACCTTGTACTGGATACACACTCCTATGCATGTGTGTGTCTGTGTGCGTCTGTGTGTGCGCGTGTGCACGTGCACGCTCCCGCTCCGCTATCAGGTTTGTTTGATTTTGCTGTGTGTGCATATGTGGCTCTGTGTTCATGTATCAGCGGCTGGTCTCAGCGGCGTCCCCGAGGACCACAGAGCAGCACATTTCATCATCCTCCAGACTCGGCACAAGAAAGCCCAAAGTCCCCTTCTTTTCTTTTGCCTCTTCAGCAATTCAGCAAACACTCAGCGCTCCCCTCATATTCCCTGCTTTCAACTTCAGGGGCCTGCAAGTGTAAATATGAGATTTCCTCCTTTGTTTCGGTGGAAAGGAAAACGGGGAAGACTCTTTTTGAGACGCATTTCTCTCTATGACAATTTTCACTGTTTATAGGAAATCTCAAAGCACAGGTGAGAAACTTGGCACAATACAGTTGATTGGCCAAGAGTGGTTAATTTAGTTAGGACAATTGGGATTCAACAGGAAGTTAAAGGGTTAAAAGAAAAGAAGCAAAAACAATGATTATTTCAAACTCTCCTTGCTGGTTTGTCGCAGGCTACTGCCTGAAAAGCTGTTGTGTTCTCAACAGTTTGCTCGCTACGTTGCCAGTTCTGACAAACAAATCAGATCAAACCTCCACACAGTTCAGAGAAGATGAAAAGCCCCTTAAATGATCCATTTGAATTCTAGATGAGAGATACAATAATAACTAGGAGGGCTTTCTTCAAACATTTACTCTGACTGTTACTGAGTGATGAATTTTTAATGTTTCTGTGAAAAGCTGAAAATGTGAAACCAAATAGCTGGATCTTCACCGGCTGCCGGTGTTTCCCTCCCGCCTCGGTCTCCTGCTACTTCCTGACATTTTCCCCACGACATGATGGATTTCACAACACGGTACCCTTCAGAAACTTGACAGTGTTGATGTCTGGTTTGTCCTTGCAGAGTACAAATCCGTCCTCACTGTATCTGCTGGTGGTTAATCACACAATACAGCTTTTGCAGCTGACATCCCTTTTTCCTCTCCTACTGTCAGACGCCTGTCATGGCAACAGCACGGAGCCGATCACCAGTCTGCGGAGAATCTCAAGAAAACCTGCAACACTTTTCCGTCCTCAATTCGTCTTGTTTTACCTTGACGGACGAATGGCTTGATGCCATTGTGCTCTGCATATTGACCAGACGTGATCACAGGAAGCGCTGAAAGGACATAAGTGGCATGAAATTTAAATGAATTTTTAATGTGTGAATGTCAAAAAAATTTCACATTTTGATGTTTAATGTCCAGCACTTTCCTCGCAAAAGGCACAATGACATTGAAAGCATGTTAAGAGATGAAGACACAGAATAATTTGTATACTTGTGTCTCTGCATAACTGAATGAAAACTCTGCTCGACGACTGTAAGTGTTTCCCCCCCCCCATGCATCAGTTTTCCAGCTGCCAAACAGTTTAGCTGGCCCATTACCTCTGACAGCGATGGTGTTGGTATAATCTGAGTCCCTGAAAGGCGGCAATTATCCCAGATTACAAGTCCTATCGAGAAGCAGACTCCACATCTGAGTTACACAACTGAACCCACTGCACTCGGGCTGAACTCTGCTCAGCTTCCTATCAAACGCAGCATCCAGCTCAGATCCTCTTGGACACCCTGAATCCAAATGAAGTCTCCTTCATACTGTATTCTGTTAAATTCTCTAATTGAATTATTGCATATTCAACAACCTCCGAAGAGAGCTGTGATCTTTTACAAGCTTTACAGCACGTTTCTTCTCGTCCCACGGCTCATCCGCGGCCCTCAAAGCACTGATTACATGTTGTGGCAACAGGGCTGAAGCCTTAATATGATGAAAGGAAGAAAAAAAGAAGTCCACTGTCTACTGCGGCTCTTAGTATCGCTCCATGATTCAGAGAAGTCTCTGTGCAAGAAAGAAGGCTGACAGCCAACATTGTTGAAATGAAGTCGTCATACTCTCAGGTAGTTCTGCATTGCACTAAAATAAAAATGTGCAAACAGGGGGGATTAAATTGAAGGGGAAATGGCTCAAAATACCACCTTTAAGATGTTTTTTTGCAGCCCATAAGAAGAAAAGTGCAATTTCAAACTAGTGTTACGACTTTTCCTGATTCGTCCATTGTTGGGTTGCACATTTTCAGGAGGAGCAGAGCTTTTCACACAGACAAGGCCTGAAACTGAACATCAGGTGGCAACGATCACTTATTTCTAGTGAAAAATCACAAGCATCAATGAGTGTATAAGTGTAAAAACATGCATGCTGAAGGCTGCAGCAATTACGCGACAATTTTGCACTTAATGTTCAGAAAGGAAGCACTGGTGTTTATTTGTGCTGGAAACTTCGTTTTGTTCTTGATGGAACCTTACGAGAATCTGAGGCGAGCGTGTCGTTCTACTGGTCGGCCAGGTGTGCTGTTTGGCACTAAAGGCTCTAAGCCTGACGGCTACATGTTCCACAGTTTAGACAAAGGCTTGAGGATGGTGACCTGAGTCCGCGGGCTAATCAAATCAAGAATCCAGAGTCAGCTTCAGAGTCCGCGTGGCTGAGCACCCCCTCCAAACACATGGATTGGGGGCTCCTGACTGCAGATTATTTACCACCCACCAACACGGCCGCGCTCTGTGGTTGTTCTTTGTTTACCTATGGAAATCTGAGCCAGGTGAAGTGGTGACGTAGTGGCCCTCCAAGCGCCTCCTGCGCGTATCAATTTCCCCCCCTTCCCTTCCCCCCGAACTGTTCTTATCTTTTTCTATTGTTTTCTGTTTAAAACTCCAACATCACTATGTCAACTGCGCCAGTGCGTCAGTGGCGGCCAGCGTCTGTCCGCTTTATCGGATGCGTTAAAAGGTGGAAGTGATGCAATGTTCTTGTGCACCTGTAACATCCCCCCCTCTCCTCCTCCCCTCCAGAGCGACAACCACCCACCCACACACACACACGCACACGCACACATCAACCTGGTAGCGCTGTAGGGTGGAGCAGCAGCGTCGCGTGCTGCGGAATACATTGAGGTGGTCGTAAACGCAGCGCGCGGGTTCGGTTGCAGATGCAGGTCGCTGAGTGTGAGCGCGAGGCGGGGGGAAATGGCGAACGGGCGGCGGCGGTGCGCCTTGTGAGGATACAGTAGGCACCGGGAGCGCAGCGCGGGCGGCGGACTGGGAAGAGGGAAGAGAGGGGAAGGGAGAGAACCATGGAGGACTCGGAGCCCGCAGAGGACGGCTTGCTCGCGGGCTTGCGGTGGAACCGGAGCGCGCGGGACCAGGCGCAGCTCAAACACAAAATCCGGGACCTGCCGGGGCTCCTCAAGCACGGGCTGCACCTGCGGAAGAAGAGCGTGAGTATCTCGGACCGGCCGCTGACGGACACTCCGTCCTTCCGTGTCTGTGACATTTGAAGAGCGTTTACAACCTCTGACGGTTGGTTGTTTTTTTTTTTTTTTTTTTTTTTTTGCATCTGCTTGGATTGGAAGCTTTCTGTAGTGGTATTCTTGGATGCACACATGTGTAAACTGACACTAATACAGGCCTTGAAGTTTGATACCTGCCTGGGGATCCTGCTCCCCCAGTGCTTACACACACACACACGCACGCACACACACACAGACACAGACACACACACACACACGCAGCTTCCCAGAGCTCATCCATCCCTAGGTGGAATCCCATTACCTGCTTGTGAACGCACGCACACACACACACACACACACACACACACACACACACACAAAAATCCTTTTTTTCTCCTCCTTTTGCCACCGTAGCTTCCTTCAGCCACAAGCCAAAACTCTCACTTCGCCTCCTCATTGCTGCC
>JAUESE010076762.1:0-14400 GCA_032274725.1 Malacoctenus triangulatus | reverse complement strand
AAGTGTGCTCGTACGAGCGCGCACAACGAGAACGAGCAGAAGAGTGCTGCAGTTCCGTGTTTTGGCCACAAAACTCCATTTTGCCCCTTTAATTCTCACCTCCTGATACCGATCACTCACTCAAGTGAGCACTTCCCTTCAAATGGCTGACCTGAGGGTCCTGGCACCAGAAGCCACAGCACACGACCACCTCATAAGTTTGGCCCCACCATGCACAGTTCTTCCAAGCTGCACCGGAGCGGCTCCTTCATCTCTCACCTGTCAGTAATTGCGCAATTAGAACAAACGCAAAATTATTGGCTCTCTCGAGATTTCCTGAGGCAGCCTGACAACCCCTGGGTCCTAGCGTCCCACCCGTTGCATCATCTCGGTGTCGGCTGCCTGACAGCTCCCGGTCCTAGTGTCCCACCAGTTACATACAAAAAAACTCCAGTTTGCAAAAAAACGCAACGCAACACACAAAACTTGCTGGGATGTGAGAGCATGACTCCGATATGTTAAACTGCAAATGTGACGACAGATAAGATCGTGGATGTAAATGATAGATTGCGAGGTAAAATGGTAGCATTCAAAAAGAAAATTGTCGGGAAATGAAATAACGTCAATACGAGGCTGGATTATCCTCTCCCGGCGAATATTTAATTCTCTGCGAATTAAAGATGCACCCTCATCTATGGGATCCTCATCAAAGGGACATGCCATATTTCAGGGGTGGGCAACTCCAGTCCTGGAGGGCCGCAGCCCTGCACGTTAAATCTTGTTGGTGTCATCATGCAGCTCTGCAGCAGAGCCTGATGACAAGCACCTTATCGCAATCAGGTGTGTTGAAGCTGGGACAAATTGAACACATGCAGGGCTGCGGCCCTCCAGGACTGGAGTTGCCCACCCCTGCCATATTTGTTGGAACACCTAACTGGTTTACTCTTTGCACAGAACTATGACCAAACTTCCCTGAATGAATAAGGAAATGAAACGGTGAGTGTCATAAAAGGGGGCAGAGACAGAGGAAGCTTAGTTTCGTAAGGAAAACCTGCTCCCGACCAGGTTAGCTTCAAGGAACATGTTGCTACGGTAACAGGCACCGAGATCAAGTAATCTCTCTTCATGAAACGGAAAACTCAGTGTTTCCCTCATTTCAGAGTTAACAAACTCAGAGTTTTCATAAATCCCGCTTCCTGAAAAGGACCACAGGTCCCTCCTTTTCTTCCAAGAATAAGAAAACGCTGACACAATTTTTTTGCAGACTCCAACTGCGCGTTGTATGCGGTCATCTTTCACACCATCTTGCATGCATATTTCTCTCTGTAAAAGTTTGCTAATAATAATGTTAAATTAATTACTATTAATAATATTAATTACTATTACTATTCATTAATATTTCGCCCCAAAATACTCCCATAACAGCCCCCCACACACACACACAATTTATTCCAATAAACCCACATGTGGTAAATTGAAGATAAATCTCATATCATGAAAAACCATATTAATAATAACTAGTGCTTACCAATGGCTAGGTGAAGCCTGTGACCGAAGCATTGGAGTCTTGTCCAGTTATTCAGCTTGACAGCCTTAATGATGTTGGTTCCACTGTTTGTTGTTATGGCCACAAGTCTCTGTTCAGAAAGCCCCCAGGAATCAAGTGCCTCTTGCAAGCCTGCTGCAAGTAACTCACCGGTGTGGTCATCGGGGAAATAGCTTGTTTGCAGACAATGACTACGCAACACCCAGTCTTCACTTAAAAAGTGACAAGTCAGGCTTAGGTATGGTTCCATGCTGCGACTAGACCACAAGTCAGTTTCTTCTGCCCTCAGCTAAGAGCTTTAGCTTATGCAGCGAGCTAAACATATGGCCTCAGTAACCACTCGTGAAGCAGTCTTCAGTTTACTGATCCATTTTACTTTGTAAAACTGTGACACACTTCTTCCTGTGCAAAAGAACCAACTTGAGGTCTTAACATCAGCAATACATCGTATTTTGAATAGCGACCACAATGCTAAATGATAACGTCAGCTTCGTGAGTGAATGGCGTAGCGCCTTGAATAACACGAAACGCAAAATGAATGTAGCACAGGGAAGCGAACGGTACATTGAATGAATGAATGAATGAATGAATGAGTGGGCGTGTCTGATGTGCTTGCAGGAGTGAGTGGAAGCGTGGGTGAGCGAGGATGCGCATGACTGCATTTCACAGGTGCCGGGAGTTACACCCTGATGAAGGACCAGTGCGATGGGCGGAGGAAGGGTTTAAAACGGCGAGGTGGATGGCCGATGGGGGAGCTCTATGTCCTCCCGACCGAGGATCACCACTGGACGGGACACCCCGACCGACCAGGATGTAATTGTTGTGCTCGGCTAGTGTGGTGGCCGTCCTAATCTGTGTGTTTTGTTGGTTTTTAATGTGATAATATTTTAGCTTGGAGTGATTCACGACACACAAGTGTATAGGTTTTTTCCCTGTCTGACAGAGGGGGGAGGGATCGAGCCAGTCAAATTACATCTCTCGCCAGAATTACTTTCCTTCAGGGTTGACGTTTTCTTTTATGGCATCTTAGTATTTTTCTTTTTTATTTCTGCGTTCTACTCTTATAGATTGGAGCTGAGTGTTCTATCGGAAATTCCTGGGAATATTTTCTTTTAAAGGAAATTGTCAATAAAGATTGTATTTTCTTAAACAGTTTGTCTCCTGCTGTGTGAATTCTGGGATTTCCGGTTCGACCTACCCACTACATTTTTGGCTTTGTTGGCAGGATCCTTGATTCACATAGCAGGATGAGCGAAGGCGAGCAGTTGCATGAGGGAGGGGCACCACCCCAGGTCGTGGCGGCGTTAATGCCGTGGTTTATGGGTGGGCCGTGGGTACCCAGGTTTAATGGGGGGGAGTCCGCTGGGTTTTTAGATTGGCGGGCTCGGATAGAAGCGTGCATTTGAGCCCAAGGGTTAAATGTGCACCAAAGGGTCGACTTTGTCCTGAGCGCTTTAGAAGGGGAGGCCAAGCGGGAAATAGTGCCGTTGGCTGCAGGGGACTGCGATACAGATGCTAAGATTTTAGAGGAGCTAGAGAAGTTATATGGGGGTCGACAGCCAGTGGCACAGTTGCGATCGAAATTTTTTAATTGCAACCAGGAAGCCGGGGAGGGAGTGAGGGCTTTTATACTTCAACTGCGGGAGCTGAACCATCGATAGGGGACACAACAGGATTTTCAGCGTTCCCGGTCACAGCAGGGGGAGTGAACTGGGAGGAGGCCCCAACAACACCCCCAGGAAAATCCACCATGAGTGGGAGGTCCCCAGAAATCGAGGTGGTGGTCCAGGGTAAGACAATTCCATTTATTTTAGATACTGGTTCCCAGGCCACTCTTATGAGTCTGACATTGTTTCAGCAACATTTTGGGGGGGAAAGTATAAGAGACCCTGACGGTGTATCATGGCTGGCCCTAAAGGCAGCCAACGGCCTTCATATCCCTTACATGGGTTACACAGTGTTAGATTTTAACGTTGGGGGAATAGAAATCAAGAAAAATGGGGTGGTTATTGTACGGAACGATTGCACCAGTACAGAGTACGGGTTGCTGGGTATGAACGTAGTGAGGGATTGCTGGGCCACGGTCATTCATGGAGGACACCCTGGGGCCGCCGCGTTCAAATCGGTTTTCCCCCCGTCTGCGGGGAGATTGTGGGACACAGCATTTGCAGCCTGTCGGAAGGTGGAAGCCTCAGCCGCCCAGGTACAATTGTGTGGCATAGCGAGACTACGGCGGCGGCCCCCAGTGGTGCTGTCCCCTCTGACAGAAACAGTCATCTGGACTCAGGTCCCACAAGCTGCAGGCCTAGCCGACTGCCTTGTGTTAGTGGAGGATTTAGAAAACTATGACAGAGACTGGCGGGTGGCAAGGTCACTGGTTTGGACCCGACAAGGAAGAGTGCCCCTCCGGGTCTGTAACTCAAATCCATTTCCCCTCTACTACTACCACAGCGCCACCCCCTCGCCACTGTAACCCAAGTGGACCGGCAGGAGGAGCAACCCTGACGCTGCATTGCACCGGCCCCCAGGTAGTCGAAGTGAATGTTCATCAGGTGGAACAGGATCCAAAAGGGGATCCGCCAACACTGGCCTCACGCGGGGAGGGCCTGGATGAGGTCCAACAGACCCAGTTGGATACCTTGTTGCGTAAGTGGTCCCAGGTATTCGCCACTCACGACGAAGATTTTGGGAGGACCTCCATAATTACCCACCACATCTCAACAGGCACGGCACCACCAATCCGAGAACGTTACCGTCCTGTGCCCCCGAACTCCGGTCACTACTACAGGGCATGCTAGACAGTGGGGTGGTATGAGAAAGCTCGAGTCCTTGGGCTGTCCCAGTGGTCCTGGCGAAGAATAAAGATGGGTCCTGGAGATTTTGCGTTGACTACCGCCGGTTAAACGCAGTGACCCATAGGGACTCTTTTCCACTGCCGCGCATTAAGGAGTCCCTCACAAGTCTGTCCAAAGAAGAATGGTATTCCACCCTTGATTTGGCTAGTGGATACTGGCAGGTGGAGGTGGCACATGAAGACCAGGAGAAAACTGCCTTTACCACCCCCTTTGGCCTCTACCAGTTTGACAGGATGCCATTCGGCCTCTGCAATGCTCCAGCGACATTCCAGAGGGTCATGCAGCATTGCTTGGTGGCCCAGGTTTACGACCACCTACTTATTTATCTTGATGATGTGATTGTGTATTCCCCTAACTTTTCTGCCCACCTCCGGCATCTGGAACACGGCCTGAATCTACAGCCAGGTAAGTGCCGCCTGTTCCAGACCAGCGTGACCTTCCTGGGGCATGTAGTAAGCAAAGAAGGGGTAGCCACAGATCCCGAAAAAGCCATTGTGGTGCGTGATAGGACCCCACCCACCACCACCAAGCAGGTACGATCGTTTCTTGGCTTTGCAGGTTCCTACAGACGATTCATCCAGGGGTTTTCCAAAATAGCAGCCCCACTTCACCAACTCCTCCAAGGCCAAGCAAACAAACCTTCAACACCCATTCACTGGACAGCCACCTGTCAGGCAGCATTTGACCACTTGAAACAAGCCCTCATTACCGCCCCCATCCTTGCATACACCGACTTCCACCTCCCCTTTAGACTATATACTGATGCAAGTCTGGATGGGCTCGGTGCGGTTTTGGCCCAGATTCAGGATGGGAAAGAGAGAGTCATTGCCTATGCCAGCCGTAGCCTCCACCCTGCAGAGCGCAATGACCAGAATTACAGCTCGTTTAAATTGGAGCTGTTGGCAATGAAATGGGCGGTCACAGAAAAATTCAAAGACTACGTGTGGGGGGGCACATGTCACGGTATGTACAGATAACAATCACTTGGTCCATCTCGAAACAGCACGATTAGGAGCAACTGAACAGCGTTGGGCTGCCCAACTGGCCAACAACTCATACGAGATCCGGTACCGGCCCGGAACGACGGACCGAAACGCAGACATCCTGTCACGATTGCCGGGAGAGACACCAAGCATCACGGTACAGGCCACCGTGAACACTGAACCCATGGAATGGCCCGTAGACGTGACAACATGGGGGAAGCGACAGATGAAGGATCCCGATTTGCAGCTCCTCTGGGCGTGGATGGCGGGAGGTGAGCTTCCCACCAATATTGATCGCTGTACTCTGTCTCCCCAGCTCTGTGGCCTGCTACAAGAATGGCAACACTTGGGGATGGATGATGGGATTCTTGTAAGGTATGTGACTGAGCCAGATACTGGGGCTCCAGCGAAGCAGATCCTCGTGCCAGAGTCCCAAGCCCACACCCTGTGGGATGAGTATCACAAGGCGGCAGGTCACCCAAGTGGAGATCGGATGATGACGTGGCTCCGAAGGAGGTTTTTCTGGACGAGTATGAGTCGGAACGCCCGTGCCTGGACAGCAGAGTGCGCCACTTGTGCGGTAGGAAAAGTGGGAGCACAGCCAAAGGCCCCCCTGTGCCCCATTCCATCCAGTTATCCCTTTGAGACTGTCGGGCTCGATTTTCTGACCCTTGGGAGACCCGCAGACCCTTATCAGTATATTCTTGTGATCACAGATCTGTTCTCCCGCTACGCACTGGCAGTACCCACAAAGGACCAGACAGCAGCCACGACAGTGAAGGCCTTGTGGACAACACTCATCCTCCCTTTTGGTTGCCCGAAGCGCATCCTTACCGACCAGGGGGGAGCGTTTGAGTCAGAGTTAATGCAGCAGCTCTGTGCGATGTATGGCTGCCGAAAAGCACGCACCACTCCTTACCACCCACAGGGCAACGGGGCTTGTGAGCGGCTGAATCGCAGTCTTCTCTCGTTGCTTAGTACCGTAGAGGTTCAGCACCAAGCACAGTGGCCGGTCAGGCTCCCGGCCCTCCTACAGGCCTACACTACCCACTCAAGCACGGGAATGATGCCCCACTATGTGGTCTTCGGCCGCCATGCCAGGCTGCCTGTGGATATGCTTCATGAGGTAACACCCCCCCAGCGAAGAGAGAGCCTAGATGGGTGGGTCAAGGAGCATCACCGAACTCTTCTACAGGCATATGCCACTGTGCGTAGCCACGTCGAAAGCCACAACAACCGTAATAAGAAAAGCTATAACCGGAGTGCCCGGGTCCTACCACTGCTGCCCGGGGAGAGAGTGTTGATGAGGAATTTCCGACGCAGAGCACAGGGGAAGCTCGCCCCGCGATGGCTCCCGACACCCTTCGTGGTGGTCTCGCAGCTGCAGGATCGCCCAGTCTTTGCCATAAGGCCAGAGGGGAAGGAGGGGCCAATTAGAACAATTCATCGCAACAATTTAAGGCCGTGTCCAGGGGGTGCACCAGTGGAGAACGACCATGGCCTGAACCCTCCAGCAGGAACTGAAAAATGGGCCCAGCAGGAGCAGCCTCAGCCCATTTGGCCATGCAGATGGATGACCCGGCCACAACTGCCAGCTCTGCCACAACCTGACCCCCCACCCAGGCCAAGCCAGGAACCGCCTATCCCGCCTATGGGGGGGGGGGATAATGTAGCACAGGGGAGCGAACGGTACATTAAATGAATGAATGAATGAGTGGGCATGTCTGATGTGCTTGCAGGAGTGAGTGGAAGCGTGGGTGAGCGAGGATGCGCATGACTGCATTTCACAGGTGCCGGGAGTTACACCCTGATGAAGGACCAGTGCGATGGGCGGAGGAAGGGTTTAAAACGGCGAGGTGGATGGCCGATGGGGGAGCTCTATGTCCTCCCGACCGAGGATCACCACCGGACGGGACGCCCCGACCGACCCGGAGGACGCCGCGCCGTGCCACAAGACTAAAATACAACGCACTCTATCTACTACAGGAAGGGAAGTGACCAGAGTAACGTGAGTGGGATTGAGCGGCAGATGAGAGTGACCCGCGGTGATCGAGGGTGATTGCTGATCGTGTCTTGTCTTACTCTCCCTCCCACATCTCAGCGCACCTGGACGGGACCAGCCAGTTTTGACAACGGACACGACGCATCGACTTCAAGCGCACGGAGAGGTCGGAGTCAAGCGGACCGGCAACTGCTGCACCCCCCACCAGCGCTCACCGGAGTTTCGAGGAACCCCCCATACGTCACAACTGACGTCACAGGTCCTCCTTGGGGGATCCCCCGAAGAAACCACCCTGGGTGAACTGGGCTGGGGTGGGTCTAACAGCTTCCGTGTAACACTCCGTTTTAGGTCGCTTTTTTTTGTTTTAAGGTTTAAGGGGGGGGGGGAGGAAAAGTTAGAGCTGGCTGAGGCTAAAGAAGCGGCTTGTGTTCGGTCACCTCGTTGACTTTAGTACAGTCCTACCTGCGTCAGGCAGAACTTGCTCCTGTGTGTGTCTTGTGAGTGTGGATACTGTGTGTAGTGTTAAACGTCGTGAAGGGTGTAATTGTTGTGCTCGGCTAGTGTGGTGGCCGTCCTAATCTGTGTGTTTTGTTGGTTTTTAATGTGATAAAATTTTAGCTTGGAGTGATTCACGACACACAAGTGTATAGGTTTTTTCTCCCTGTCTGACAGAGGGGGGGAGGGATCGAGCCAGTCAAATTATATCTCTCGCCAGAATTACTTTCCTTCAGGGTTGACGTTTTCTTTCATGGCATCTTAGTATGTTTCTTTTTTATTTCCGCGTTCTACTCTATAGATTGGAGCTGAGTGTTCTATCAGAAATTCCTGGGAATATTTTCTTTTAAAGGAAATTGTCAATAAAGATTGTATTTTCTTAAACAGTTTGTCTCCTGCTGTGTGAATTCCGGAATCTCCGGTTCGACCTACCCACTACATGAACGCGCTAATAAACATTCTTAATGAAGCATATACGATTTAATTTACAGATTATGCCTTTGACAAGCGCAACAGTAGAGGAAGTAGAGAGACTAGACATAGGAGCGACATGTTCATGGACTCTGCTGCATTTCCTAACTCCCGCTCAACCCATTTGCTGCTTCCAACATGCGCCACTAGATAGCAGTGGAAGATTAACAACAAACTCAAAATCACTAGATTCTCTTAAAGGTGCAGTAACCAGATACAATGTAGACTGAAATAGCTTAGTTCTGTAAGAAAATAAACTTCCAGAAAAGCAGTAAAAGACTGAGGGACAGAATACTCCCCGTCTGACATCAGCAGGATTTCATACTGACCCATACCCACTGTTCTTTTAAAGGATATGAGGAGTCTTTTCATGTGTGGTTCCTTGGAACCAGCAGGATGACCTCCCTGATAAGTCTCAAGTACAATCTTGACTTTGATCTTCCTTACCCTTTCATCTTGGCTAGGAAAGGTCTTTGCAACAACACCAAGGGGCCAGTCGTTCCTGTGCTCTTGCCCGTCTTTTAGCAGGACGACATCTCCTACTTGTAGGTTGGGTTTAGGTGTTCTCCATTTGCGACGAGGTTGCAGTTCACTGAGGAATTCCCTCTCCCATCGTCCCCAGAACACATTGGCCAGACACTGTACACATCTCCATTGTGCTCTAAACAGGTCACGGTCATCAAAGTGACCTGGGATGACTGGAGGTGTGGCTGCTTTTTGCGTGAGCAGCATGGCAGGAGTGAGAATCTCAGGATGCTCTGGGTCAGTGGAAACTGCTGTAAGCAGCCTTGCGTTAACAACAGCAGTCATTTCTGACATGAACGTCACCAGTACTTCATGTGTGAGCTTGGCCTTTCCGTGCTGCAACAGCATTGCGTCCAGAATCCGCCGACTGACGCCGATCATGCGCTCCCATGATCCAGCTATGTGGGAGGTGTGTGGGGGATTAAAATGCCACTCACAACCACTGTGTCCAAGATAGGTGTTGATTTTGTCATTGTGACACCCCTTTTTGTCAATGTGAAGTTCTCTGCAAGCACTCACAAAGTTTGTGCCACAGTCTGATCTGAGCAGCTTGGCAGCGCCTCTGATGGCGAAGAAACGTCACAGTGCGTTAATGAATAACAAAGTGTCCACTGACACTATCACTTCAATGTGGATGGCACGAGTAATCATGCAGGTGAAGATTACAGCCCATCTCTTTGCTTTGGCCTGACCTGCATGTGTATTCCTGACTGTGACAGGCCAAGGGCCAAAAACATCTAGGCCGACACATGTAAAGGGAGGATCAGTGCACATTCTGTCCTCTGGCAGGTCTGACATGATCTGTTCTTGTTGTTTGCCTCTCAATCTGCGACATGTAACACAGTTAAAAACAACACTGCTGACTGCTCTTTTCCCGCCCACTATCCAAAAACCAGCAGCTCTGATAGCACCTTCAGAGAAGTGTCTGCCCTGGTGGCATACTTGTGAATGAAAGTGTCTGATTAGGAGCTGAGTGACGTGGTGTTTACTGGGGAGGAGTATAGGGTGTGTTTCGTCTGCTGTGAGTTAAGCCTTAGTCAGCCGACCTCCAACTCGCAGGACCATGTTACTGTCCATGACTGGGTTCAGTTTGCTAAGTGGGCTTTGCTTGGGGACAGACTCACCATGTTCCACATGCCTGATGTCGTCTTCATACACCTCACTTTGCACTGCACGAATAATGATGGCTTTAGATTGCTGAAGCTGTTCTTCAGTGATGTTCTTGTCACTTGTGCCATCCATGGCATCTGCTCTCAGTTGCAGCCTTGAAACATGTGACGATGTGGTGTAGCCTGGCAATAGTCTTTAACAGGCGAGTCCAGCTGGAGAATCTTTCAAACCATGCTGCTCCGAGCGTGCCTTTAGAGAGGGAGCTACCAAAAGATACAACCTCTGGATGCAGCTCAGCGTCATGTTCGGGGTAAATGAGGTCAAAGGGCATTTTCTGTGTTTGACCTTGGCCTGAGTCAGTGAGGAAGGGAGGACCGCTGAGCCATGTAGAGTGGGAAAGATGCTCCGCAGGTATCCCACCTGTGGCGTGGTCAGCTGGGTTTAAATGTGTGGGCACATAGCGCCATTGGTGAGCCTGAGTGGAGTGCCTGATGCGTTCAACACGGTTATGTACATACACATAAAAGCGTCTCTTGTCATTGAAAATGTAGCCAAGTACTACTTTCGTGTAATCTGTGTAGAAGCTGACTTCATTAAATGTAAAGTCGAGCTCTTCTTGGACCATGTCTGCTACTTCGACAGCCAGCACTGCGGCACACAGCTCTAATCTGGGAATGGTGATGTCTGGTTTTGGAGCTAGCCTGGCTTTGCCGAGGAGAAAGCCCCTGTCATTGTGTCCATCAGCAGCGGTGAGTTTCAGGTAGGCGACAGCTCCGACTGCGTTCGTGGATGCATCACAAAACACATACATTTCCTTTCTCTGTGCTTTGGACAGTGAGATGGACGCATATCTACGTGAGATCTTGAGCTGTTCCAAGTGCTGTAGAGCATCTTTCCATCTCTGCCACTTGTCCTGTTGCTCCTTAGGTAGTGGAGTATCCCATTCGCCGATGTCTTTGGAGATCTCTCTCAGGATGGAGCGCCCTTCAATGCTCACTGGCACGGCGAACCCAAGCGGGTCGTACAAACTGTTGATGACTGATAACACGCCACGCTTGGTGAAGGGCTTGTCGGTGATCTCCACTCGAAACGACAACTGGTCAGTGGACAAGTTCCAGCCCAGTCCGAGGCTGTGTTGCATGGGTGATGCATTCTGTCCAAGCTGAAGACCCTGCAGACCTGTGGCGAGTTCTTCACCTGGGAATGCTCTGGTGACAACAGGACTGTTAGACGAAATCTTGTGGAGCCGGATGTTCGACTGAGCCAGCATTTTCTGTGCTCTGGTGAGGATGTCAATTGCCTCGTCCTCAGAGGCGAATGATTTTAGCCCGTCATCTACATCAAAATGTTGCTCAATGAATTTCTTCACCTCGCTGCCGTACTCACTCTCTCCCTCCACAGCAGTTCTCTTGAGTCCATAGATAGTGACTGAGGGAGATGGACAGTTTCCAAACACGTGAACTGTCGTCCAAAACTCGTCCACTTCTCCATCCAGGTTGTGGTCGCGGAACCAGAGAAAGCGCAGGTAATCTCAATGGTCCTCCCTGACCATAAAGTTGTGAAACATCTGCTCCACATCAGCCATCACAGCGTATGGTTCACCTCTGAAATAGAGAAGTACACCGACACGACTGTTGTTAAGATCTGGGCCTTTGAGCAACACTTGATTAAGAGACACATTCTCACACTGGGCACTTGAATCGAAAACAATTCTGATTTTACCTGGCTTTTGCGGGTGGTAAATGCCAAAGCTTGGGAGACACCAACATTCTTGGTGGGGTCCTGCTGTCAGGAGATCACGACGTGAGAGGAGCACAGCGAAGTCTGATGCATCAGTTTGTTGGCGCAAAGATGGAGATGGGACAATATATGCTTCAGTGTAGCTGGGGGAATGGAATGGCGGTGGCTTGGGTTGTCTGATAAGTTGATAGCTGGAGGTGTACTCACATGCATGTGTCATAGCTGTTGGCCGGCTTGGCTCGGCATTATTGGTGTTGTTTATGTCCCGCTTTTGTTCTGTATCAGGCTTTGTCTCGTCTTCCATTTTAGCATCTTTGTGAAAGTGAGTGTTTACATATTCTTGAGTGTGGCTGGCAGCTATGGCTATTGTGGTGGGAACATCCGGCGGCTCTTCCAGCTCTGTTTGGTACAAAACTGCAGCCTCAAGGACCCTTGCTGCCGCGAGTGCTGCTTTAGCCTCTCCCTCTTGTTTCAGGGCGTTCATAGTAAGGGTATCGCGGTTGAGGAACTCCCCCTGCGGTGAGTCAAGGCGGCTCAATATTGCGATATGCAAAATTATCGCACCATCCTTTCCTTTTTAAAAATATCTATCTATTTCGCAAATGTGTTTGTTAATTGTTAAATTACCACAGTCATGGCAATATTTCCTTTAAAACATGGTGCTTACACATTAAAAAAGGTTATAAAAAAGATGGCATGGCAATTTTATAGCACTTTATTGAACACAGATCAAAGGGCAGTAACGGCACAGATGCCTCATTTCTCCGACTGAACTTAAAAACAAAATTCAGGAGAAGGCTTAACTTTTAGGCAAATTTAGGTGGCAGCCGCGCCTTAACAGCTGGATGGTAGCTTGCTAGGTGAGCCCTTAAATTCGTCGTGTTGCCTCGTTTCACTTGAACCGTTTTGCCGCAGATTTTACAGATCTCATTTAAATTGTCTGGCTCCCCCTTTTCATTTGGCTGAAAACCGAAATGCTTCCAAAGGGGTGAAGTAACATTTGGTTTTGATACCAGCGCAGTTGCCATTGTATTCTTCCTTGTTGTCCCGAGATGCAGTGATGGCGACGGCCCGTCATGCAACGCGGTGAGCTTCTTTACAACGTGATATTTCATTTTTGTGGTTATTGTGACAGCTCTAGTTCATAGTAGCTACCAGCCGAGTCTTTTCCATCTCGATGCGTGCCCGTTCGACCTCTATGTCTATTTGGCGCTTGGCGTACTCTGCTTTGATGCTGGCGGCTTCAGCGTCGGCTCATGCTTCTGCTGCAGCAAGGCTGGCTGATGACCGGTGTGATGAAGCCGAGCTGCACTTTGATCTGACTTCTAGCTGGGAGAGCGGAGGGGTGTCTCCGTGGTCAGACATGTCTGCTGGCTGGCGTGAAGAGTCTCAGGACCCCAACGATGCACTTGATGTGTAGACAATCTTTTTACTCTTCTGCCCTCAGCTAAGAGCTTTAGCTTATGCAGCAATCTAAACATATGGCCTCAGTAACCACTCGTGAAGCAGTCTTCAGTTTACTGATCCATTTTGCTTTGTAAAACTGTGACAGAGAAACAGAATAAACAACATCAGTTTCTGTGTAAAAAAACATACATTCACACTTCTTTCTGTGCAAAATAACCAACTTGAGGTCTTAACATCAGCAATACATTGTATTTTGAATAGCGACCACAATGCTAAATGATAACGTCAGCTTAATGAGTGAATGGCGTAGCGCCTTGAATAACACAAAATGCAAAATGAACGCGCTAATAAACATTCTCAATGAAGCATATATGATTTAACTTACAGATTATGCGTTTGACAAGCGCAACAGTAGACGAAGTAGAGAGACTCGACGTAGGAGCGACATGTTCATGGACTCTGCTGCACTTCTTAACTCCCGCTCAACCCACTTGCTGCTTCAAACATGCGCCACTAGATGGCAGCGTAAGATTAACAACAAACTCAAAATCACTAGATTCTCTTAAAGGCGCAGTAACCAGATAAACTGTAGACTGAAATAGCTTAGCTCTGTAAGAAAATACACTTCCAGAAAAGGAGTAAAACAATAACACAAGACTGAGGGACAGAATACAGTTGCTGCTGAGAAGGGGGGAACAGTTGCCATGTCTGCTTCAAGCTTGGCTCTGTGCTTTTGGTACAAGTTGGGAATTGCTGTTTGGCTGAAGTATTTTTGACTTGGTAAACCATATCTGGGATCCAGTATTTTATCATCTCCCTGAAGCTATACAGTACCATGTCTTTGGCTATGTGAATGGTGATGGCGTTTGTCATGTCGTTCCACCGTTTGTTTTTCTTGTCGTAGGCAGTCCCATTAGCAAACGCGTCTTTGAGTGACATCTGACTCGCCTTTTCTCTGCAGAGGCGGAGGACGCAGATCGCAGTTTCATGCATTCCTTATATTGTATGACATGCTTGTGGCTGAGGTGGTGAAGCAAATTACTTGTGTAGCCTCCTGCGGCTACAACTTTAGCCTGACAACATTTGCAGAATATTGTTATTTGATCGACGTCGGATTTTTTAAAGCCGAAGAACTTCCACACAACAGACGCGGCTCCTCTTTTCGGTACAAGTTCTTCCGTTTCATTGTTTCCTCGTCCTGGAACTTCAGTTTCACCGTGTGTATCTATTTTGTTCACCACTCGACATCCGAACGCTCAACACAGGCTGTGCTCTTGCATGCTCCTT